>PVIU01000749.1:145626-272816 GCA_004026605.1 Ondatra zibethicus | reverse complement strand
CGGTGCGATGCACACTGTGACCAACCCATGGAGACAGCTTCTGGCACTCAGGACCACAGAGTCGCACGTTTGCCACATGAGAGGAAAGCGGAGGGCGGAGAAGAGGAAGTGAGGGGGAGGGAGGGGTCTGGTTCACTTCTGGTTCCGGAGCTGATTGGACAGCCAGTCTAGTCCTTCATAGAGCCCGTCCCCACTGGTGGCACAGGTGGCCTGAATGTACCAGTTCCTGTGGCGTAGAGAGTGCAGACCCAGCTTGTCTGTGATTTCGGCCGCATTCATGGCATTGGGAAGGTCCTGAGGGAAAGGAGGAATTAGTGGCAGGAACTCACAGCAGCCAGTCACCCAGGGCAGCCTCTTACCCACCCTCTCTCTTCCCTGACACAGGCTCTCCATCAGGGAAGGAACTTGCTGGTGCCTACCTGCTTATTGGCAAACACCAAGAGAACGGCATCCCGGAGCTCATCTTCAGCTAGCATCCTCATGAGCTCTTCACGGGCCTCATTCACACGCTCTCTGTCATTGCTGTCCACTACGAAGATCAAGCCTGCAACACAGCCACATTACTGCACATACCAAACACCCCCTCACCTGATCCACCCACAGGCTCTAGATCCAGTCCTCCCACTGGCCATGATACTTAGTGTGGCACTATGCCCCGAGACTGGCAAGGCCATGAGGCTCAGTGAACAAGTGCATCCCTTTGAGGCAAACAAGAGGAATCCAGGAAAAGAATTGGCCCCTCACCTTGGGTGTTCTGGAAGTAGTGGCGCCACAGTGGCCGGATCTTGTCCTGGCCGCCCACATCCCACACAGTGAAGCTGATATTCTTGTACTCAACTGTCTCCACGTTGAAACCTGAAGGCAAGGTTACAGCTGAGTGCCCTCTGTATTCCAGAACCCTAAACCCAACCCCCACCCTGGTCCTGGCCCAACTTCTCACCAATGGTGGGAATGGTGGTCACAATTTCACCCAGCTTCAGTTTGTATAGAATTGTTGTCTTTCCTGCAGCATCCAGGCCCACCATGAGAATGCGCATTTCCTTTTTGCCAAAAAGGCCCTTGAAGAGATTTGCAAAGATATTCCCCATGCTTGTGGACAGGTGGAAGCAATACTGGCCAGAGACCTGAGGAAGCAAGTTGTTCCAGTCCTGTTATGTGCTGCCAGTTTAGGCCCTGTGGCAGGTCAGAGACACACCTACCCAGGAGTCCCCCACCCGACACCTCCTCCCATCATCCCTCCTGAAATCTCATGGGGGAGGGGAGACAATTCAATCCCAGGTCCAAGGTGGCAGAAAAAGAACCTTGTCCACCAGATAGATGCCCTAGGTATCTAAAGGCCACATACTAGTCTAGGAAGGCACAGATAGCAGAACCACCCCTGTTTCCCAAGTCTGTTCACCTATCAGAACATCTAAGTAGAGCTGTGCACACTCACACTTGGGAGCTGGCATGCTTACTCTCTAAAAAGAGTGCTTTGAGAGACACATGAGGCCTCTTACAGCCTTAACAGAGTTCTTTACAAGATCGGAAAGAACCACCTTACATCTCTTAACTTCAAACTGTCAAAAGTACTACAAATTACAGCTAGAGAGCTGGTCACATCCTAGGCTCTATACTACAAACTGTATATTACATCACCCCTTGGTGACAGCAGGGCAAGCCCAGAAAGACTGTGGTGTCACCTCTTCAGGCATTTCTGTCATCCAGGTCATGGGAGACAGTTGTTAAGGCAATGTTCTATCCATCTCAAGCAGCCCAAAAAGATAGAGACTGAAGCAGTAAAATGATGATGGCAAAACATTCCTTTGAAGACCTATACAATAGGATGCTCCTATGAGGACAGGCAAATGTGAGAATGTGTTCCTGCAAGGGCATGTATACATTCAGTAGGGCCCACTGGCAGAAAAGAAACACTAGGGGTGCCAATCAAGTAAGCTGGCACCAATTTACCAGAGCCTATCAGATGTTAAGGGCTTCTGGAAAGGATAGTAAGGCTTCCAGGGCTCTGGTCTCATCATCTGGTGGCCACTTTTATTCTTCACTTGTTTTTCATTCAAATGTATTTTAGTGCTTTCTGATTGTTAGCTCCTAATAGTAAAAGCAAATAGAAGGCCATGGAGCCTTCAGAAAGAGATGTGTCTGTGTACTATCCAAGGCTGCTAACCGCACAAGAAAATGAACAAGCATGGTGTAAGACAGGATGACAACACTTCTCTATATATTGTCCCTCTGTGCTACTATAACAGAACACAACAAGCTGGGTAACTTAGTAACAACGTATGAGCTGGACATCTTAAATCATGGCCTGGCAAGTTAAATGTTTGGCTCTAAGATATAGCCTTCAGCTGTATACTCCAGAGAGGAATGCTGCGGTCTTATATGGTAAACTGAGTGTGAACCTATTTTCAAAGCCCATTTCATCACAGTCCTTATCGATTCCTGGGGATGGAACTTTAAGAACCAAGCACCTGCCCAACATTATTGCACTGGGGTTCGATTTCCTATATACGAACTTCAGGGTATATTAAAAATGAAGGCTTCCATCGGGTGGTGATGGTGCATGCCTTTAATCCCAGCACTCGGGAAGCAGAAGCAGGTGGCTCTCTAAGTTCGAGGCCAGCCTGGTTTACAAGAGCTAGTTTCAGGACAGGCTCCAAAGCTACAGAGAAACCCTATCTTGAAAAACCAAAAAGAGAAAAGAAAAGAAAAAAAGACTTCCAGAAAGAAGAATAAGAAAAATATAAACAAACATAAGACAAAAGAAGATGGCTGTAATTCAAATATTTGGGAGGCAGAGGCAGGGACAGAAAGTACAAGGCTAGAACATGTAATGAAATTGTCAAAGAAAAAAAAAGAAGAAAAATCTGGGCATGCTGAGTCATGCCTGTAATCCCAGCACTAGGCTGAAAAGCTGGCAGACCTCAAGTTTGATGCCCGCCTGAACTAGTGTGAGACCTTGCTTTAGAAAAACTAAAAAAATGAAACCAATGGCCAAGAAGAGAGAGGGGTTGGGGGGACAGGAAGACAAGACAGGAGAGGAGAGTGGAAAGAAGTGAGAAGAAAAGACAGATGGACAGGACAGATTGACAAAACTACAGAAGAGACTCTTAGCTAGGCAGGAGGAGCACATGCCCTAAGAGCTGAGGCCTGCTGCCAAAACACTCTGGCAATGCAGTATTGGTGGGAGGACAACTCTCAGGCAATACTCTTTAAAAATTCTGAGATTATGGCTCTTGACCTTTAACTGCTACCAATTACAGATAGGGAAGAATAACTAATTTCAACATGGCAAAGCATCCCCTGAGAATTCAAATCAGGCAAAAGGAAATGAGCCCAAGATGAATTAAGAAGAGAGTCACTAGTTGCCATAGAGCAGGGAGCACATCACTTAGCTGTTTCTATCAGGAGGTCTGGTGATGTTGGGGAATTGGGAGAGCGAACAAGTACAGGCAAAAATCTAAGGAGGCAACACAATTTACTTTAAGCAAAAAAGCCCAACAGAAGCAGATGGCTATCTATCTGTTCATGCAAAAAAATTCCACCTTCTAGCCAGGTGGTGGTGATGCATGCCTCTAATTCCAGCTGAGATAGGCAGACCTCTGTGAGTTCGAGGCCAGCCTGGTCTACAAAGTGAGTTCCAGGACAACCAGGGCTGTTACAAAGAGAAACCCCATCTCAAACAACAGTCACAAGAAAATTCCACCTTCCTTCCAAATCACAAGTGGTTATCAATGGAGAAACAGTGGTGCAGTGGTGAGGCAGAGGGAGTATCTAAGACAGTTCTTCATGTTCAGGTGCTGTGTAGAAACCAATAGTATCTGCTATATGTGATAGTGCTCACCTATGATCCCAGCACGTGTAAGGTTAAGGCAGAGTTCAAGAATAATCAATCCTTGGTTAAAAAAAAAAAAAAAAAGTGGGCTGGCTAGTCAAGGCTAAGCTGAACTACATGAGACCTTGTCTCAAAAAGAAACACCTCCCCAAAACAACAACAAAAAACAACAACAAAAAAACAACAACAAAACCCACAAGAGCACAGAGGGGAGGGTACCTGTGCTCTAATAAGTCCCTATAGTAGCAGGCAGACACCCTGAATACCTGACTCCAGTGGCAGGGATCTCAGCCAAGTTTGATTGTACAGATGCACGACTGCCTCATTGTCCATGACTACTGGCAATCCAGTGCTGCTTTCTTACACGTGATCTGGCATGGTTCACAGCTGAGTGTGCTGTGCCTAACCTGCCTTTTCTACAGATGAGCTATGGAAACCACAGCAAACACTTTCCTTTTTTCTTTCTAACAAGAATCACTGAAGGGAAAAGCAGTCATACAATTCAATGATGAGATGAGCTCCTGATTTAAGACACTCAACAAACAAGCATGTAGATCTGCCCCCCAGGCAGCCTTAATCAGCACTTATGCATGCATCAGCATTCTCAGTGTCCGTGGCACCATATCTACAGCTTTTAGAACAAACCCAAAACCAAGAAAGCTCCCACAGAGAGAAAAGCACAGTGGCTACATGGGCCAATCACCACGAGGGGCTCTGGGCACAGGCCCTCACTGCACGTGCTCAGGCAAGATGCTGTCACCTTCCCTCTACAATCCCACGTACAAGCCAAACCTGCTTTTCAAGTTCCTCTGCATTACTCCATTAGCAGGCAGTGAAAACAGACTTCCCAGAGAGCTCTTGCTGGTTTATTCTGCCTCCCAAGTCACCAAAGCGACTGGCAGACCCACAACCACCAAGCTGGAATGGGGTCAAGAAAGTTCATTCTTTAGGGAGGAGAGGACAGTACCACACTCCCCACACTGCTCAGTAGCAGGGCCTTCCTGGCCTCTTGAATGCAGGTGAGAAAACACACGAATGAGTCCACACCTACTCCACAACAATGAATGAATGCAACCTGACTGGTTTGGCAGCCAGGAGGGTCCACCATCCTCACCAGACTCAGGGACGCCCAAGCACAAATCAGACAACCTTCTCTAAATCAGACTGTGTAGGCTTTGCCATTTCTCTCCAACTGTTGACACTAATTTGAAAGAATCCCAGTAGAAAGAGAGGTTTACTGCTCTGGGCTGCGGAATGTTCTTTCCTGAAAAGGACGCATACTTATTACCTGAATGAAAAGTTGGTGACATTTTAAGTCAGTTCCTTTTAGGAAGCTAGAGAGATGGCTCAGTGGGGAGAGCATTTACCACTGTTGCAGGACACCAATTCCATTCCCAGCCCACATGACAGTTTACAACTGTCCTTAACTCTAGTTCCAGATATGGAACCCTCTTCTGGCCTCTGCAGGCACTGTGCGATACATGTAGGCAAAACACACATACATATATTTTTTTTTTAAAAAGAAAAGGACAAGATCTCTCACTGACCCTGGAGCACACTAATTCAGCTGGAATGGCTTAGTCACAAAGTTCTATGGGCAACAAGTATTTCCTGACTCAGTCAACTCCTTAGTTTCTCCCTTTTACTTTAAGACAAATTCACTGCAGTATAAATTACATATATTTAGCCAGGCATGGTGGCACCCATCTTTCATCTCAGCACTTGGGAATCAGAGGCAGGAGGATCTCTGTAAGTTCAAGGCTAGCCTGGTTTACTTAGTGAGCTCCAGGGCAGTCAATGCTACACAGTGAGATCCTGTCTCAAAATTAATTAATTACATATGTTCAACCACACAGATCAATATTGTATACTCTCAGCCGTCATATTTGAGGAAAATTACCAAATCTAAAACTTTTTTTGAAAGAACCTGAACACACTATAGAACACTTTTTAGCTAAAGTTTTTAGTAATGAATACGTGTTCCAACAATGACAAAATCAGATACATGAAAACCTGAACCATCTCCAAAACTGGATGCCTGTAACAAAGAGGAGGCTTCTTTAGTGTCATGTGCAACACGGCCACATGTTGACCTCTGCATATAGTGCTTTCTGTACATCAACGGGGATTGAGTATTTTTGTTCCTAAAGCCTCAGGTCTTCCCAGCAAAACATTTCAGGCAGGCTTGTATGTAGGTCTAGTATGTTCATGCAATCCAATACTGTTCTACATTTTGTCATTATTTCAAAAAGTTTGCTTAAGAGGAAAACTGAATGTGCTGATACTAGGACAGGCAAAACTGTGACTCAATAGCATGTTCCAGGACAGGAGCTGGAACACATGCCTGTTACGTACGCTGCCTCCCTGAAGCTTCTTGTCTTCTGAGTTAAGGGAAGGGGAAACCCACCTGGTCTGATGTGGATAGTTGGGGTGATGAGTGAAAATGAAGTTAGATCATTCTTTGCAAACTTAAGGTGAATGTCCCATCAGTAAGTATACCCACATTCATGCAAATCTGAGCTGAGTTTTTGAACTATAGTAACGAGGACACTAAACCTTGTCTTTATGTCACTTCTCCCTTTATTCTACTTTTAAGCATTACCATTTCTTAACATAACTACCCTCAAAATATGTCATCAAACATTCACAGCCACATTAACCCTATATATTAGCAGCTCTAAGCAAATACTAACAACTGGGCTACCACATGGCCTGTAACTAGAGCTACAATAAGGAATTCATGAAATACAATTTTGGGAACTTGTAAAGGCTCCAATGGGGAAACATCTTGCCATGTATCTATGTACATGTTCTTATAGCAGACTGTTGTTCTTTGTGTCTTGTCTTACTCTCAGCAACTAATACTGACTTGTAACTGGGAGTTGGGGCTTCCAGAATAAAATCTGCATTTTCTGGACTTTCCTGCAGTACTGTATACTCAAAGCACCTACCCAGGCATAACAGAACCCAGACCCTAACACAGGAGTTCAACCTGTGGGTCAAGACCCCTTTAGGATCTTATACCAGATATCTTGCTTATCAGATATTTATAATTCAAAACAGTAGCAAAATTACAGTTATGAAGTAGCAACAAAATAATTTTATGGTTGGGGGAGCACCACAACATGAGGAACAGTATTAAAGGGTCCAGCATTAGGAAGGTTGAGAACCACTGCCTAACACATACTGCTACCATATTTCTACTTTGACAGGGGTATTTATCCCATTGGAAAAACTCCAAAACCACAGATCTGGACTTGGAAACAGCTCAGCAGCAGAGCATTAGGTTTGCTCCCCCAAATTCTAGACAAAACAAAGCAAGAAACAGAAACAAGCATCATCCCAGAAACACATCTAAAATGGTAAAGTACAGTAATAGGACAGACAACACAAGATGCAAGTGAAAAACCACTATGACTGAAGTCAGGAGACAAGGTTCAGTCCAGCCTTCCCTAGTGACCCTGCAGCCACTCTTCTGACTAGCAGTCTTCATACCTTAGCCCACTCGACATGGCCACAAGACTACCAGCCTGGGATCAGTCTGGTGCTTCCAGGGAAGACCCCACCCTGACTCCTAGTAAGGTCCAGATCCTAGCCCTTTAGGCTTCATCCTTCTTGAGCTCGTGGATGGAGCATGCACTTGTGTACAGGAGATGGTACCTGTAGACTGGAACTGAGGGGAAATGACCCAAGATCATACCCTGATCTCCTACCTTGAGATCCACAGAGGACTTATTTGCTAACATGCACTTTCTCAAACCACTGAGGGCTCCTGCTGAAGCAATGAGCCTGAGCCTCCGGGTGGCTGTGGCTTCTCCATGGCACCCTGCTCCTCTGTTCCTAACAGAGGGCAGAACAGGCACAAAGCCAAGCCAAATATCACACCCAAATTAAATATCACCATTCCTGTGCTCAGGAGGAGCAGAAGGACCCTGAAGAGCTGGTAACCAGGACTCTTTTGTTGCAAGGCAAATCCAAAATACTGCAACAGTCTTACCAGTTTACCTCTTTATGAGCTCCCTTCCCCCAATACTAAGGAACAAACGGACGAACACACACACACACTCCCAGAGGCTCTTTTCATACTGAAGAAAAAGGGAACTGGAACAACCAAAGGCTAGTTTATGGTGCTTTCTTAAAACAAGCTCTTCCTCAAACCAGCTACAATGGGCAGGGCACTCTTCTACTAAAACTCAACTTTAATGCTCCGTCTAGCCCTACTTCAGACAAAGAGGCTGATTGCTACTGAGGAATGTATTGAGTAAGTCAATCTTCAAAACTTGACTTTTGGTGCCACGATGGCTCAAATCTGTAACCCTAGCACTCTGGAAACTGAGGTAGGACTGTGCTGAGTTTCAGGGGCAGCCTGGGCTATAGCTTGAGATAGTCTCATGACAACAAAAATGAGGGGCTAGAGATAGCTCAGCTGTCAAATATTACTCTTGCAGAGGGCCAGAGTTCAATTCCCAGCACTTATGTCAGGCCGCTTACAACTGTCTGTAATACAGCTCCAGAAGCTTCTGATACACCTCCACCTGCTTCAACATTCCACTCTCACACACATACACACATTTAAAAAATTAAAAACATTAATAAAACGTATTTTTTTTATTAAAACAAAAACCTTTATTTCTACCTTCAGGGAACTTTAATTCAGAGGGTAGAGAGTGCCCTGCCCTTCTTCTGAACACTTGTTCTTCAGAGGGAAACAAAAGAATGAAGTGTACAGGAAGGCTGAGCTGTCACTAGGCTCCCTCAGCTTGGCTGCAGTATTGCCCCACCCAGCTGGAGTGAGGCACACACACAGGACAAAGACCACATCCCCCAGGTCCACTGTTCTCACTTAGCCAGGCACTGCTGACCACACACTACTCAACTTCTGTTTCTCCACTATCCCAACATCAGAAAAGCTTTTCTCTGAAACACACACCTGTTGATGCCTTGCCTTAGTTTTCAGTCCTCCCCTCATGTGACCAGCACCTAGCGCATTCTCTAACAATTGACCCCATTCTCTGGGTAAGGATCCTCCATGTTTTCATATCCAGCTTTTCCACCAAAATCTCCCTCCTTCCCAAATTTCCACACAGTTCTTCAGACTCAAACCATGGAGACTTGCTACTACTACTCCCAACTAACTCAATGACTGAATTAATCAGGTGCTAAGTGACACCTGTGATTTTAGGACCCTCATCCCTCACATTCAGTAGCCATGGGACTATTTGGTACCCACTACACCCCCCACCTTTTGTTTTTTTGTTTTGTTTTTTTTTTTTTTTTGAGTTTTTCAAGACAGGGTTTCTCTGTAGCTTTGAAGCTTGTCCTGGAACTAGCTCTTGTAGACCAGGCTGGCCTCAGACTCACAGAGATTCGCCTGCCTCTGCCTCCCAAGTGCTGGGATCAAAGGCGTGTGCCACCACCACCTGGCTCCCACCACACCCTTTAATCCACTAAGTTTGTCATCTGGAAAAGAAGACAATAGACAACCTGACATTTGCACAAGATTGAAGATCCCCATAAGTCTGCCCCAACAATGACATCACAGGGACACAAAGGAAAGTAATATCTAGTGAAACTCAGCTTTAATGCTAGGCCCACCCATTCTTATACACAGGACACAGGAGGTGGCTAACTACTGAGGCACTAAATGCCAACCACAGTAATCTCAAGGGCATGCCACCTCAAAGACTTAACTTTTTTCCTGAACAGAGAACAACTTTTTGTAAGGCGCTGAAGAAAACAAAATTCACTGCCCTTGACTTACAAAGGTGGTTAAAGCTGGGGTTCCTGGAATACTTGGAACATCTGTTAATATTACGCCAAAGAACTGCTTTATCTTTCTGTGATCAAGCTTAGGCTATCACAGAGGGATTTTCCACCTACACAAAAACCACAGAAGTGGCTAAGTGCCAGATACTGTTGCCTTCCTCCTGAGAGAACCAAAGGGTTCCTACGGATTTGAAAATATCCTTTCTGAGGACTACAAAGCTGCTCCAGAGACCAGGCCCACTCTCTCTCTAGTCCTACCTCCCACACTGCTCCCACTGGTTTCCAAACTCAGAGTACACTTACCCAGCTCAGAGCCCTTCTGTCAGTTGTCCTGGGCTACTAAGGGGCCTCTAGTTCCTGCCTCAAACTTGCCAAACTTTTTCTATCACATTTCTGCATAAGTGTCACCTGCGAGATGACATTTCTGCCTCCTTGGATAGGCCCCAGAGGCCTGCCATGTCACTCTAGGAGGGTCAGGATGAACACAAGAGCATGCATGGCAAGTAGCTTTGTGTCCAATGCTAAGGTCGCCTCCTCCACTAGGCCCCTCACAGGTGATTCCTTATTAGAGGAAAGAAAGCAATGTTGTTTTCTTTTCCTTTAAAAAAAAAAAGGTTTATCAAGGCTCTGGAATTGAAATAAAGATCACACACTAGCAGAGAGAATAATCCTAATGACTGTCGGGGAAACTACACAGTCAACAAGCAATGCTGCACTATTTTAAACTATGCTCAATTGCATCCCTACACCAGTAATATCTAGAGACTCAGGTGTGTAGAGACCTGGAAACTGAAGGCGAAACTATAGAGGAAGCAAGGTATGCATCAAACCTATACCCCAAGAACTGCTAGCTCTAAGCATACATTTCAGCTGATCACCTCAGTCTGTCCAAAGTCTGATATGACCTTAACAGAAGACAACTGTTAAAAGCTGAAAATAATGCCAAACAAAATTTCACCACCAAAGTCATTAGAAGATGAAGTATTTTAAATACAAGCTGTTGGGTTCAAACAAGGTGCATCTTATCTACAGAACAGGAAGCTTCAGAGGAAAACACTTTAGGCCATCTAGCTCTCTTCACTCTCATTCTTCAGCAATGAGTCTCACCAAAACCTAGAAACCCTTTTCTTGGCCACAAGCACCTAAATCATACCAACAGAACTTAAAAGGAGGGGAGAGAAAGAAAGAAAAACTTGTCAGAGGACACCTACAGATCTGGGCCACACAAACTTCCCTGTTTCAGTATATGACATTGCAAAAAAAAAAAAGAAAGAAAGAAAAGAAAAAAATATGGGGGAGTTCAAGACACGGTTTCTCTGTATAACAGCCCTAGCTGCCCTAGAACTCACTCTGTAGACCAGGCTAGCTTCAAACTCACAGAGATCTGCCTGCCTCTGCCTCCCAAGTGCTGGTATTAAAGGCGTGTGCCACCACCGCCCGGCGGACAAAAATATTTTGACAATTGATACTGACAAAAAGTTATTGTTTAACATACAGTCATCAAGCACAAAGAGCCTTTTGGAAAGAGCTCTAGCTTGCTAGCATCCCTTTAACATGTATACTTACCTTTATAGACAGATATTAACAAGGTTTTCTATCACACACTTCCCGCTTCCTGAAATGTACAGTGATAATAACCAAGTCCCACTTTACTCATTCTATACAGCAGCAATTCCCAGATCCTCAGAAATATGGGGAGCTGTTTGCCATACAAACATCTGCTATCTGTAAAAATATTCTGCCTAACATGGGGGCACACACCTGTAATCCCAGCAGGCTTTTATTCCAGGGGCTGAGGCAGGAGCATCAAGTTTAGAGCAAAACTCTACTACACCGTTAAACTTTTCCCCATGAACAGTACCAATAAAATATAGGCCTATCATCCTATTTTCTGTCAATTCCCCTTATCACTTAAAACTTTCCCTATTATCAGGGCCTGCAGGGAGTGATGCTCATCCTAGTTACCAATGTTGAATAAAAAAATAAGGAAACAATCAAATAAGAATGTAGTGGAGGCTGGGCCCTAAACAGTCTCACTACTTCTTTATATCTGAAGCAGGACAGGGTAGTGAACACCTAAAAGGTCCTCCTGGAAATAAAGAGCTTGGATGTGCCCACAATAACAAGTTTTCCAGCCAGGCCACTTGACCCACCTGGGAAGGCTGACAAGGACATTGACAAGCAACACCACAAGCTATTATTACCTGTAATCTGTATCACAATCAATATTAGACACAAATCTCAGTGTGTAGTAACAACACTAATGTGTGCGCGCGCACACACCCACCCACTGCACTTCTCAGCAGGCAGTGTCAAATCTTTTCAATAGTAGATACAGCACACACACACACACACACACACACACACACACACACAAAGATGCTCTTAATGTCAGATCTCAACACAAAGGAATTTTCCTATTTCTCTCCTCACCATCTCTGACAATTTCATGAAGATCAAAAGTCAAAGAAATTCATAAGAGGCAACAGGGACAGTCCAAGAATGGCACAGCAACCTAGAGCAGGCTGAGGTCTGATGGGCTCCTCAGTGCAAATGACATACAAAGGCCCTTGTGATTAAGAGTAGATTTAAACCTGCACATCAAGTTGGGCAGTGGTGGCACACACCATTAATCCCAGCACTTGGGAGACAGAGGCAGACAGATCTCTGAGTTTGAGACCAGCCTGGTCTACAGAGAGAGAGTTCCAGGACAGCCAGGACTACACAGAGAAACCGTGTCTCAAAAAAACCCCTGCACATCAAGGTAACATTTAATTCAAAGAATCTGAAAAACATTGACCCAACACTCTCAAACCATCGTTTACAAGCTATTGCATGAACCTGCACAACAAGTTTTTTCTCTTGGTTAGGCTGTCTGTCACTGGGTCACCACAGTTGCTGCAGGCCTAATTTATCTTTACCTTAAAAAAAAAAAAAAGTTGTAGTTTGAAGCCTGCCTGATCCTGGGCAGAGGCAGCAACCCAGTGGAGCAAAGATTTTAAACACTCTCTCTACAAGGCACTATTGTGCAAGAGGCACAGTGGGCATCGCAGCTACATGATTTACAGTCAGAACTGTGTGAGGGGCACAGAACTAGTTACTGCTACTTTCCTTCCAGGATGAGTAGACCGAGTATGAGTCAGCTGTTATTCAGTTAACCCTGTGTGTGTGCTGTGCTGAAGATCCAAACCAAAGACTTCACGCAGGCCAAGAAAAGCATTCTACCCCTAGCTCTTAAATCTTTTTGAAGTAGCAATTCTGCACATCTGCCTCACAAGCAAGAGAGCAGAGTGGTGATCTAGTGACTCGTTTTCAACAGATACCTAAGGATAAGTGATAGACAGCCCATTAAGAGAAACCTTTATGACAAGGAGACAATGCAATTCTAACAATGTAGCTCACACATCTATGACTGGCACTTCCAACTCTCAACTCTGGAGAAACAGAGAAACCAGGTAGTAACACTGTTCATCAAATTTCGGTCTAGGCCATTTGTGACACTGCTGCTGAAAGTTCAAAAGTGAGGACATTACAGCCAGTCACCCATGGTAGACGCTGTAGACACTGATTACAGAGGAAGGACATGGAACCTGCACCAAAGTACCACGGCATCCCAGCAGTCTTTTCTCTGACCCACGCTGCAGGAAACACCAGAATCAGCCTGCAGGAAAAACTGCTGACCACCAGTTGTGAAACAAGAACAGCAACGGACTATTCCAACATTGGCTGTGGCATCAACTACTGGGCTCTCCGGTGACTTCTGGGACCAAGAGCAGCTGCCCCTTCCTTGTCTCGCAAAACAGCCACTTGTTGGATGGAGAATTCCTCCTTGATGAGAGCTGATTCCCTGGCACTTAGGTACCATACAACGGTTCAGCCATCAGCTCCATTCAGTCCGGCATGGCATGACCACCCTGACTGGACAGTCAGACCGGGGTACTGGATGTGGCCTCTGTTAGCTGCAGATTGCTCAGGGACTGGAAGGAGATTGTCCCACGGCCAGGTTACAGACTCCCCAACTCAGAAGGGCCCTTCTAACCCACCCAAAAGAGCAGCAGTGGGGTCAGTCAAGAGGCGAAACGAGGCTCAACTGCTCAACTCCTCCAGAGGCCACCAAGCCCTGGAGTGCAAACCTCAATGAAGATCTGGCCGGTGAAGTGTGGGGCCCAAATCACGGCTCACCGGGGGGCAGAGTGGGCACTCCGGGATCCCTTGAGATCCACACACACGCGCTTGCTAGATCCTAGCACCGGGTTCAGCAGTCCCGCGCCCCTATCCACCTGCCCCATCCGGTCCCCTCCTAAAGCTCCGATCCTCCGGGCCGACGGGAACCGGGCTCGAGAAACATTAGAGGAGGAAGATCTCGGTACCTGAGTGACCTTGACGCCGTCTCAGGGCCACCCAAGCCTCAGTTTCCCCCGCCCCAAGGCCCGTGCCGTCTCTGACGTTGCCGACCAGCCCTTCTAGGAGGAAGACCCCCGTAGCCCCCGAGGCCTGCTCCCCGTTGCCGGGCTCCCGGGCCGCGGAACCTAGGAGAGGCGCAGAGAGGAACAGCAGGAAACCTGGCTTCCTGGAGAGGAGCCGGCGTCCAGGCCGGACTTCCGGGCTGCGGCCCGCGGCGGGCGGCCAGGCGTATGGGCCGCGGAGTGGGGGAGGGCCGAGCGGCCGTGGGCAACGCGGGACTGGGGTAGCCCCGATCCTCTTGCCCGGCCTGTCGCCAGGTCCACGGGACACAGACCCCGGCCCGCCTGACCAGACCCGGCCCTTAGCAGCCTGCACTGAGCGCCCCTCGACGCCCACGATGGTCAGCCCGTGGCCTCCCCAGCCTCAGCCCCGGCGCTCCCCTCGCCTCACCTCCGCGGCGGCTGCTCCCAGCCAGGCGTTGGTTTCGCTCCCACAAGATGGCGGCGCTGACGGCAGCCACGTCAGCGCCTGCCGCGGGGTACGCCGGGGGAAGAGGGCGGGCACTCCTGAAGCTCCGCCCCTAGGTAAATGGCGCTTGCGCGTCTGCACCGGGTAGCCTTCGCGGGGCGGAGCCAAAGTCGCTTTACTTCCGGATCGCGGCCGGGACTAGCACACCGGCTCCCCGGACTAGAACGTGCAAGGGTGTGGTGTATGAATTTCCGTGTCCAGCGACGCGTGCGCACGCGCGTCTTCCTGCGGAATTCCAGCCCATTCCGCGGATGGGGGGTTGAGGACACTAAGCGTTCTGTTGTAGAGCGCCAAGGTCAGAGTGGGAAGGTCGTGTCACCACTGAGGGGGTGCGATGTCCCTCTCAGAGGTCTCCAGGGTCTAGTATTTCACCTGGCCCTGAGCATTGAAGATAATGATATGACTGACCGGTGGCTAAAGCGGAAAGAGGCTCAGGCCAAGTGTCAGATACTCGCCATGCCCCTCCACTGGTTTTGGACCTTTGTGCGCTCTCAGAGCTGACCCAGAGAACCAGAGACTTGCGTGGGGTTAGCGCTGCCTGAGAGGGTACTCTAGGTTGCCCCTGATGGGGGGAGGGGACTCCTGAAGGGTGCACGTGAGGAAGAACCTGTTCCATCTCCCTGGGAAGCCTTCCCTGCCTGATCAGAAGCAGCAGCAATCTGCGCCCCCCCCCCCCCGCATCTCTGCAGCACTCAGACCCAGACTCTGTCCACCCTGTCCAGTTCTTCCACCCCATTTGTTGTGAAGAGTCCTACAGGCAAGAGATGTTGAGAGACCTAGGGCTTTTTTTTTTCATTATTATTATTTATTTTTGAATCTGTTGAGTTTGCAGGAGGCAATTCTGTTACCTGGGCCTAGATCAGTCTCTCTTGTGTCCAGGCACAAGATACAGGGCATCCTCACTGTTTTGGGCTGCCCTTTTAAGTGCCATGTCTGTAAATTTCTATGGGGGTAGCTTACCCACCCTCAACACACAAGTAGTCATGTAAAGCCTTGGGTGATGCTGGCTCTTCACGCCCTGGAGAAACTGCAGGATATCCCAAAGACCTGTGATCCCAATCATATAAGCCTGTCACCTTGGTGGCACATGCCTTTAATCCTACAACTCGGGTGGCAGAGGCGGGCGGATCTCTGTGAGTTAGAGGCCAGCCTGGCCTACAAGAGCTAGTTCTAGGACAGTTAGGGCTGTGACACAGAGAAGCCTTCTGGGGGGTGGGGGACGGGAGAGAGGAAAGGCCAATAGCGAGGCAGGAGCAAGGATAGGTAGGTGGGGCTAGCAGGCAGAGATTATAAATAGAAAGCGAAATCTGGGAGGAGAGAAGAAGAGAAACAAGAAGAGGAGGACATCAGGGACCAGCCACCCAGCTACACAGCAAGCCACAGAGAAAAAAGTAAAGAAAGGTATACAGAAATAAAGATAAAAGCCCAGAGGAAAAAGGTAAACAGGTTAACATAAGACAAGAAAAGCTGGCAAGAAGCAAGTCAAACTAAGACCAGGCATTCATAACTAAGAATAAGCCTCTGTGTGTGATTTACTTGGGAGCTGGGTGGTGGGTCCCTCAAAAAGTCAAAAGAGTAAAAACATCACACAATAGTTACCAATCAGGACAAAATTCTCTTTCTGTTCTTAAAGAGACAAAATTGTAGCAAAATAGAGACGGGAGTGCTAGTTCCTCCATTTATCCTAACCTGACACTGTATATTCTAGTCATACCCAAAAACTCACTATGTACCCCATAAATAATAATTTGTGTCAGTTAAAAACTTAATAGCCATTGTAGATAAATTTGAAGTGGACCCTACTACTAAAACCTAGATAGGCTTTCCTTACCTCACCAGGTCAGGTTAAACCTCCAGTAAAATTTTCATATTGCACATAAGTTTTGTTGAATTGTATATTCACTAAGTGTACATATCTTTTTCAAGATTTATTTTTATTTTTGTATGTGAGTGTCTGCAAATATCTATGTATACCATGTGGGTGCCTGGTGCCAAGGATGCCAGAAGAGGGGTCAGATCCATTGGAACTGGAGTTATTGGTGTTTATGAGCTGCCATGCAGGAGCTTGGAGCCAAACTCAAGGCTTCTACAAGAGTATCAAGTAGTCTGATGCACAGAACCATCTCTCCAGCCCCAAGTGTATATTAAAAAGGAAACTGGACAACAGCTGAAGAGATGACTCACCCCTTAAGAGTATACATACTGCTCTCATAGAGAACCCAAGGTCTGTTCCCAGCTCCCAGCTGCCTATAACTCCAGTTCTGGGGGATCTGATGCCTCTGGCTTCCACAAGCACCTGTACTTACACACACACATACATACATACAATTAAAAGGTATCTTTTTTAAAAAATGGAGTATAGACCTAAACAGAGAACTCTCAACAGAGGAATCTAAAATGGCTGAAAGACATTTAAGGAAATGCTGAAAATCCTTAGCCATCAGAGAAATGCAAATCAAAACAACTCTGAGATTCCATCTTACACCAGTCAGAATGGCCAAGATCAAAAACACTGATGACAACTTATGCTGGAGAGGTTGTGGGGTAAAGGGAACACTCCGGCATTGCTGCTGGAAGTGCAAGCTGGTACAGCCCCTTTGGATATCAGTATGGTGATTTCTCAGAAAATTAGGAAACAACCTTCTTCAAGACCCAACAATTCCACTTTGGGGTATATACCCAAAGGATGTTCAATCGTACCACAAGGACATGTGCTCAACTATGTTCATAGTAGCATTGTTTGTCATAGCCAGAACCTGAAAACAACCTAAATGCCCCTTGACTGAAGAATGGATAAGGAAAATATGATACATTTACACAATGGAGTACTACACAGCAGAAAAAATAATGACATCTTGAAATTTGCAGGCAAATGAATGGATCTAGAAAACATCATATTGAGTGAGGTAACCCAGACCCAGAAAGACAATTATCATATGTACTCACTCATAAATGGTTTTTAAACATAAAGCAAAGAAAACCAACCTACAAATCACAATCCCAGAGAACCTAGCCAACAATAAGGACCCTAAGACAAACATGGATCTAATCTACATGGGAAGTAGAAAAAGACAAGATCTCCTGAGTAAATTGGGAGCATGGGGACCATGGGAGAGAGTTGAAGGGAAGGGGTGGGGAGGGGAGGGGAGGGAAGATAAAGGGAGGGGAACAGGGAAAAATGTATAACTCAATAAAATCAATTTAAAAAGGTATTTTTAAAAAAAATTTTAAGGGGCTGGAGAGATGGCTCAGTGGTTAAGAGCACTGCCTGCTCTTCCAGAGGCCCCAGGTTCAATTCCCAGCACCCAACCCACATGGCAGTTCACACCTGTCTGTAACTCTAAGATCTGACACCCTCACACAGACATACATGCAGGCAAAACACCAATGCGCATAAAATAAAAACAAAACAAACAAAAAAATCCGGGTAGTGGTGATGCACACCTTTAATCCTAGCACTTGGGAGGCTGAGGCAGACGAATCTCTGAATTTGAAGCCAGCCTGGTCTACAGTATGAGTTCCAGTACAGCCAGGACTGTTTCACAGAGACACTCTGTCTCGCAAAACGAAAACAAAAACCAACAACAACAAAGAAGAATTTTTTTTTTGGTTTTTTAAGACAGGGTTTATAAAAGAAGAAATTTTAAATAAAATCTTTACTTTTTAAAAAATAAAATCTCCAAAATTTTTAAAATAAATAGAAAACCAAAGAAACTTTATTTTGGGGGAAGAGTTTAGCAAAATGAAAAAAAAATGGAGAGACAGGATGGGATTTATGTAAGATGCAGTTTTGAAAATGATAAAACAGATTTCTGTATGCCCACTCCCAAGTTAAGAAACATACTTCCTTCTTTGTGCTTCTGTTTTGGGCCCTGTCTCGGTGGGCGGGGCAGGGGGAGTAGAACGGGCATACATATCTGTGGGAGCCCTGAGTGGGCATGTCTGAGGACAGACCCTACCAGGGAATGTCAGTTGCTTAGGTAAACTGAGTCTAACAAGATTGCTTCCAGACCAGGAGTGCATTTCCTCTCTGAGGTCCCTGCATCTGGCCAGGAGAGGGCGAAGTGAGCTGACTGAAAGGAGGTCGTCCAGAGGTCCGGATCCTCAGCTACCTGTACTGGAAGCTAGGAGTGCCTATGGCATCTCGCCTTCCTTTCAGCTGATTGTACACCAGGACAAAGTCCAGGCCCTTCCCTTTAGACCAACCTACTCCTGAGGACCTAGTCAGGGGCATGGATGCCAAGTGGCCTGGCTTCTTTTTCTCCAGGTTTCTAGAAAGACAGCCTTACCTAGAGTTAGGATCAGAGACAGGAATGCCCCCAGGAGGTGAAAGGAACTCTGTGTCTTGAGTTGATGCAGCCTCTGTATGGAAGATGGGTGGCATTCATGTCAGGCTAGAGATGCCTAGAGATGTAGAAGTCTTACTCCATATATATACCCCACCTACACACACACACTATGAGTGTGAGCCCAGTGATAAGGAGTTTAACCTCCACATTTGATTGTTTCCAGCCCTGTGGCTCTTTCCTTGGCCTCTTAGGACTCAGGTCCTTTGGTTATTTTACAGACTACAGTGTTCTCAAGGATTCCTATGGGGTCCCATCATAGGATTCCCAGGGAGCTCACCACTGCACCAGGCAATCTGGCCTGTTGGGGAGGTTGTATACACTAGGCAGATTGGAGTGCACCATAGGGTTTTCTGATCTACTCTGTCTGCCCTCAAACTCTCAAAAGCCCTTTCCAGCATGGGTGACTGAGCAGGCTAACTGGCTGAAAAAGTAACTTCACAGAGCCTTTAGGGAAATTCTGAACAGCATTGAGTCTCACTTGCACTGCACTTGGTATTCTGTCTTTTGTTCAACATGCTCATTCAATCAAAACCCTGGATCTAGTTAGTACCTGGTTGCAAGAGGAACCTTACACCCTTAATGACTTCCCCAGAGGGAGGGATACAGGGAAAGCCCTTCTCATCCTTAATCCTTTGTTTGTTTGTTTGTTTTTGTGAGTCAGGGTTTCTTTGTTTAGCCCTGGCTGTTCCGTGGACCTGGCTGTCCTTGAACTCTCAGAGATCCAGCTGCCTCTATCTCCCAAATGCTGGGATTAAAGGCCTGGACCATCATGCCAAGCTTTTTTCCTAATTTTTATCACACTACTTTCTCCAGGCTTTAGAAACTGAGAAGAAGAAGAAAAAAAAAAAACTTCTGTTTTCTAGACTGCAGCTCCTAAAATCCTAGGAATCTGGAAGTGAAGTGCTGATGAGCCCTCTGCTGGCCAGCAGTCCTGGTCATTGAGAGACCAGGGCTGCATCAGAGGGCGGGGACCTTCAGCCTTATCTCAATCCCCAGAGAAGGAAGAAGGGCTGAATGTTGAGGGGATCACTGATGGCCAGTGGTTTAACCAATCACCCATGTAATGAAGTGTCGATAAAACCTCCAGAGACTCTCAGAGCTTCCTAGGAGCTGAATGTGTGAAGGGTCCCGGGGGAGGGGGAATGCCCAGGGAGGACATGGATGTCTCACTCCTTCCATATACCCGACCTTTTACATATTTTCATCTGTATCCTTGGTAATTATTCTCATGGTAAACCAGTCAACACAAGTTCTTCGAGCTGCTTGATCAGTGCAACCCAAGGGAAGATAGAGGGAGCCCTGTTTATAACTACTGGTCATTAGAAGAAAAGGGGATGCACCCTGGGCCTACTTCAGCACTGAAGTGGGGATATCTCAGAGACTAATCCCTCAAGCTTGGGATCTGATGCTCCAGGCAGAGAGCCCCAGGGCTGAACTAAATCAGATGATACCTGCTGGTGTCCACTACTGAGAGACAAACTGCTTTCTGGTGAGCAACAGTCTCCACGCTTTTCGGGATTCCAGAAGTCCCCTGTGCTGACTGTGACGTGAGACTACAGGAGAAGCTGCCTTTGTCTTTTCTGTTTCAGACCCTTCTTCAGAGCCTCCTACTGCCTATCACTCCCCATGCACGCCTTTAATCCCAGCACTTGGGAGGCAGAGGTAAATGGATCTCTGTTAGAGGCCAGCCTGGTCTACAGAGCGAGTTCTAAGCCAGGCAGGCCTACACAGAGAAACCCTGTCTCGAAAAACCAAAAATGAAAAATGAAGCTGGGTGTTCCAGCTTCGTTGGTTCCATTGGGATAATAAAATACCAATCACCCCACAAACAATGTGTAACATGCATGTAAGTGTTTGGTAATGGCCCCGATTTAGTTTGGTTTGGTTTGGTTTTTCCAGACACGGTTTCTCTTTGCTACAACCCTAGCTGTCCTGGAATTCGTTCTGTAGACCAGGCTGGTCTCAACCTCACACAGATGTGCCTGCCTTTGCCTCCTGAGTGCTGGGATTAAAGGCCTCTGTTTTCTTTTGTCCTTAGCCAGACCTCATCAGCTGGCTGGAGAGGTTCCTGCTGTGTGCAGACAAACTTCAATCTTGCTGTGAATATAGACAGTGGCCAGCAGTGGGCTACCTGCCAGGGGTGCAATTCTGATCTTCAGGTGGTATGTGATGTGTTTCAGCTTCAGTCTGGAGCTGCTCTGCACCCAGATATCCAGGCTACAGACACTCTGGGCCTCAAACCTGGAGCTTCCTGTTCATCAGATCCAGGAACCTGCGTTTCTGTCTATTCTGGGGTGATCAGGATATTGCCCTCTCCAGGGAACATTCTTGGTGGACAACCTGTCTTTCAGATCAACCTAGCATTCCAGAACCCCAATGTCTAGCCAGAGAGGACCCAAGGGGAATGAAACTGTGGACCTGGGGAGTGTACACACAGGCTACACTGTACTCCCACAGTATACACTCTGGGAGCAGGGTAGACACCATGACATACCCATCAACATCTGAGCCTGAGCTCACTGGTACCCAGCTCAGATTTGCCTCCACAGGAGGCAGCATGGGCTTCACTTTGGATAGCCAGCTCTGTTAATAGAGAGTAGCCTTCACCTGTAGCTCAGCCACTGTCCTTAGCCCAGGCCTCTAGGGGTGCATCCCTTGGGAAGTTATATGTTTATAGTCTCCTAATTCCTGTCCAGTTGGGGACAGTCAATCTTCCTAGAGTTCAAGGGCCAACTATCCCCTAACGGACGAAACAGAGGACAGAGGACAAAGGAAGCTGACTCTGTAACGGGAGTCCCTACGAGGGGTTTCTTTTATAAAGGGAGGGACAATGTGCTTATTTCCTCATAAGGAAATGCATGTGTGTACACATAACACATGTGTTACTGTATATCAAGTATGTGAAATTGAGCTTTAGAATATGTACACACACACACACATATATGTATATATGTATATAGACGTAACCCACTGGACCCAAGAAATATTTAAAACATTTTTTAAATTGCACCCTGCACTCAGGACCCTGTCCTCCAAGGCTCCATCTGGATCTGTTGTCCACAAGGATATCTTTCCTGTGTCCTTGAATTATTTGACAGGGGCAGCTGATTCTGGTTCTTTCCCATGATCCCCAACTGTCCTTTTTACCTGAAGTAATCCAATTTGTTTAAGATGCTCTTGTGTAACCCAGGCTAGCCCAGAACGAATGTACTATGTTGCCAAAGATGACCTTGAACTCCTTGTCCTCCTGTCTCTACCTCCTAAATGTAGGGATTACAGGCACATGCCACCACCTCCAGCTCTGTATATCCGGTTTTCCTTCTGGGTGGACCAGGGCCAGCTAGCCTAGACTTCTGGGACTTCAGGAGCCTAGGGTGAGGAAGGACCCATTGTCTTTTTCTAGAGCTGATGTCTACTAGCCAGGACCTTCAGAAGTCAGAAGACTCCCTCAGATTCCATGAAGACACTAACTTGATACAGGGCCTGACATTCTCAGCCACCTGCAGGGTACCGCAGGGACACAGACCAAGTAAACGCAGACCTCTCTCTTCCTCTCCTGCTAAAGCAGCTCACACTGCCATGAGTTCCCATCCTCACTACCTCTCCTGACCCAAATTGCCTTCCCAGTGCACTGCCTTCAGACACGATCAATATATGATTCAAGGGGCGGATTTCCAGCACACTTCCAAACCACATCTGCCCTGTCTGATTCTCACTGCTTACTGGCCAGTACCTGCAAACCTCAGGGCTTTAATCATGCTTGATCACTAATATCCTGTCTTTGGAGTCACTCCTTGGGGTGTCCTGGGAGCATGCTTCTTGCTTCTCCCTGTATCCCCTACCCACAGTAGCCACAGAGTAACACATTGCTCACAGTCATCTGCTCATCTGGGCATTACCCATTAACTGGGCGGCTGGGAGCTCCATTCTGGATGTGAACTGTTTTCAGAGACTAGTGCGGGGGCCAAAGCAGGTTTCTTCTGAGAAACTCCTACCTGGGACCTCAGCTGAACCAAAGGAGCATCACCTGGCACAAGGCCTTTTGGTGACTGGTACTTGGGCACTCAGGTTTGGCAGAGCTGAGTTGGGGGAACATGAGTTTCTCAGGCAGGTGAGAGGGGCTCACAGTGGCTCTGGAGAAGCCCCCCCCATTCCTCATCCCTCATTCATCACTCCCCAAAGTCCCATGTCTGGAGGAAGCCAGGCGTGGAGAATGTTGGCCCATAGCTGCAGTTACTCAAAGCGGTTACTCAGAGTGAGGCTGTGGGGGCAGGTCATGCATACCTGCCTGGCAGCCCCCGGCCTGAGAGTGTTCTCAGAGGCATGGTTAGGGTCAATTGCATCAGGATGTACTGATGCTCGGGACCTGCGCTTGGGCCAAGGTACTAGAGGACTTCCTGTCTTCCTAGCCAGTGAGATTTGTAGAGGGTCAGATGCCTAGCTAATGTTTCTCCTTGTAAGAAACCCCTTGAAACCCAAAAGCCCTTATCCCCCTTGGTGTTTCTCTCTCCTCCCTCCCTCCCTCCCTCCCTCCCTCTGTGTGTGTGTGTGTGTAGTAAAATACCCACAGCATTTTCTTATGTCAGCTTTTTTTCATAGAAACAATGCTAAGACAGATCTTAATTAGGGCCATTATAATAGGTGAGGGAACAACTGCTTGGAATTTGCAGAAGAAAGGAGACTGGAACTCTACTTTCACCTCAGCATCCAATTTTGTTGTTGCTGCTGTTGCTTTGAAACAGGATCTCATGTAGCTCAGGCAGGCCCCAAATCCGTATGTAGCTGAGGATGTCTTTCAATTTCTAATGCTCCTGCCTTCACTTCCAAGTGCTGGGATCACAGGCGTGTGCAACCATCCCCTGCTGCTTTGCTGGTGTATCAGGCATCCTAGGAGGCAAGAGATGGTAGCTCCTCATCTTTAACTTTTATTGATTGATTGTGTGTGTGTGCTTGTGCATGTGTGCACGTGTGGATAAGCATGTGCAAGCATTTCGTGTGCAGAAATCAGAGGATAACTGGTTGAAGTCAGCTTTCTCCTTTCACTGTGTGGGTTCCAGGTTTTCAGACTTGATGGCAAAGCATCTTTTTTACTTGCTGAGCTATCTCACCAACACTATCTCATGGTTTGTCCTTACATTTCCCAGGGAGCTGATTATGTTGAGAGTCCTCAGCAGGCTTCTGGCCATTTGGAAAAAAGTCTGACTTTCCCTTTAACTTTTGCTGGTAGAATTTGGCCTTGCTGATACCTCAGCAACTCAGTCCTGCTCAGGTACTGGTTTGGATTTTGCTAGGCTCTGCCCTCTCCAGGGGAGCTCTCTCTTCTTCCTGCTGCTTTCTGCTCCTTTACAAGGCTGTCCTCCACCCCTCCCCATCTGGCTCAATTCCACTGCCCATGCACATTGGATGTGATTATTTGTTTTATTCTTTCTGCTGCTCCTGAAGTAGACATACCACAGATGCTTATTATACCAGGGACCTGCTTATTGAATGGGTAGCAGATGGTTATTTCAGGTCAGGTGACGAATGAGAAGAGGTCAGAGGGGACAAGGTGGCTCAGAGAGGGGCTGCCTGGCAGTGGCCACACAGGCTAGACAAGGCAGCCCTTGGTTCTGTTGTTATCTAGTGGGATCTCAGCCAGACAAGACTGCAGAGTTCTGTCATCTACCCATCACGTGATTGCCTTTGAGCTGGGTAGGACCTGTTGAGGAGGCGGTCAGGCGGGGGCGCTCCTGCCCAGGCCACTGCACTTTAATTAAAACCAGCTCCTCTCTTTGACCCCACTCTGCCATTGCATTCTGTACTTAATTGGGGCCCTTCTGAGCAGCCAGCAGAGGTTAATTAAAAAGCCCAGCTGAGGCATCTGCACCCAGCACTCCCGCCAACGTGAGCCCCACCCCTAACACCTGTGCCCCAGGCTGGGTCTGTGGTGAAGTCTGGACTGTGCCCAGGGGCTGGCCTTCCCATGTCTCCTCAGGTTGTCTCCGAGTCTGGAGCTGTCCAGTACCCTTGACAACAACGTCATATTCACATGTTGGGAGTCTTGAGGAAATTCTTGTCCTAAGATACTCTAATGTTCTAATTGCCTCAGTTTCCCCACTATGGCTTACAGATCAGGCTCTGGGGACATGAGACAGGCCTTAGGGTCATCACTACTCTGCCTTCCACCTTCAGATTCAACTGAGCCTCCACACCCGTGGTCTCTATTGTGAGAGGGGTTTTCAGCATTTACTTGTGTGGGCTGCTACACCGTCCTCTCCTGCACCTTCGGGATTTACATCTCCTTGTCTGCACCTTCTCCACCTGCAAGGTCCTCTCCCGCACCTTCTCCACCTGTTTCACCCCACCTGCAAGATCCTCTCTTGCACCTTCTCCACCTTCACACTCCTCCCTTGCGTGCTTGCCACGTGCATTGTGCACCCATTATATCTGTCAGGCAACCTTCCATGATATGACAGCAAGGACCTGGCAGGGCCTTCGTTTTGGGGCAGCTCCTTCCTACCATCAGGTATATGGGTTCCTCTGGAAGCTGGGTCACTTGGAAATGTGACCCTTAGTTTAGCTGTGTATGTTTTGAAGCCCCTAGGAATGAACAAGGTTGCAGTGACATCAGAATCCACCTATCCTCTTTATTTCCACATAGGTCCCTGAGGTCAAGCTGGTACTTCGGATGTCCCTAAGGACAGTGATGGGCTCCTGAACATGGGAAGGGGAAGGTCAAGGGGTTGGAATCAGTTCCAGAGTCAGCAGGAGTCATTTAAAGTTTAGGATCCAGGAGGGAAAAGGCTCAGAGACCTGAGACTTCTTTTAGAACTGTTGAGAAGAACAGTGCAGGGGTCAAGGAGCATCTGGGGGATTGAAGGATACACTGGGAGTCAACTGCAGTCAGAAGCGGGATGTATGTCATAGCTCCTGGGTAGGACAGCCACTCACTCCATAGAGAAATGACTAAATTTAAAGGACCAGACTGTGAAGTGCACAGGCTGAGGAGCTTAATTTTATCTGGTAGACACGAGGGAGCCATGGAATATCCTTGAGCAGAGGACATGTGGGATCAGGTCCACGGCATATGGAATGTTGCCTGGGTCATAACACCCACAAGATTGGTCCCTGGTCCCCGAGGTGCAAGCTGGCACTTCACTTTATTGCCTCAACCCAGACCTGGACAATAAAAACAGTCGGGAGAGAAGCATGTGTAATCCCCAGGGTCTACTCCAAACTACAGATGTCAAATGGTCTTCTTAGAGTTTCGGGACTCACCCTTCCTGAGCAGTGTGTCTGGTGGGCTGGTCAAGAGTCAGCTTGCTTTAGAAAGACGGGCACTGTGGGGTGGCGGAGTGTCTCAAGTCTGTGCCAGGCCTGGAGAAGGGGCAGGGGGACGCTGCAGTAGCATTTGGACTTCCTGCAGCAGAGGGAGCTGAGGAGCTTGGAGTGAAGGGAGCCTGCTGAACCACCATTGCCAAGGAGCCTGAGGGTTCTGCACAGGCCTGCCTGCTCTCCACAGTGAGAGGCGAATCACTGGGGAAGTCCCCTTCTCCCAAGAAGCCCTCCCAGCCATCTGCTCAGGCTTGGAATTCCTCTGGCACCTGCCTTCCACACCCTGCACCCCACAAGCACCATACAGAAGCCATACATTCCTGTCTCAAATCTGTGAGGCCACTGGGTAAGAAGGGCCTATGCGCATGAATTCTCTCTCTCTCCCTCCCTCCCTCTTTCTTTCTCTCTCTCCTTCCTCCCTCTCTTTCTTCATCCCTCCCTTCCTCTACCCTTAAGAGCCTCAGGCTCTGCCCCAATTCCTGCAACTTCCAGTCTCCCCACTGCTAAGGATTAGGGAGCCTCTTCCTGGAAGCTCTCCTGGATCAACCAGCAGAACTGGACCTGGATAGGGCATAGAGGGTGCCCAGTCCCTGATGGGCCCAGGCCTCCTTCACTCTCTCCTCCCTCCTTACTGGCCTGTGTTTGGGTGGACTAGTCTTGGGTCCTCCTCATCTTCACACCATAAACACCAATTTGCAGGGCTCTGAGAGCCAAATGACTGTTTACCAGGAGTTCTAGACGCTCAAATAAAAAAGTGAGAGAGGGTGGAAAAAAGACCAGAGCAAGGAGCTGGCTCAGAGCTAAACAACAATTAGCACCTTCTGACAGCTTGCAGCTCCATCCCAGCTGCCTGGCCAAGCAGAGCAGGGCAGGGTGGGAAGAGTAGGCAGTGCCTAGGCTCCTGGAGTCAGGGCCCTTTCCAGGGCTTCCTTGCTGCCCTGACCACTACTCCTTGTTTTGGCATCTGTTTGGCATCTCAGAATTAAAGATCAGGGGGGCAGAAACGGCACCTTGCTGGCCTGCTTTTGAAAGCCTTCCCATATAGCCCAGGAGTAGCAATGCAAGTGTGGTGCAACTCAACTCTGGAGAGAGACACTAGCCAACTGTGCTGTGTGGGAAGGACTCATGCCTCTCTTTAATGCTGGGCTCTAGTAGGATGGCTTGCTGGTCCCCTAGAGCTTCGGGGACAGTGATATACCTGGGTTCTACTCTGGCTCTGGAAAGTGGAGGTCATTGAAGAAGCGATGACCCTAGAAGGCTATCATCCAGAGTGTGTTGTTCTTGGGTACCTCTTGGAGGTGTTTCTGGAAGGAAAATGGGGAACTCCTGAAGGGACCAGGCTTTGGGAGAAAGTGAATGACTGATCAGGGGAGGCGGGACTTGGGGCCTATGGAATGCTGCAGGGTAGAGCCAGAGGGAGAAGAATCTGTTCCAGGCCACTAACTGGACTTCAGGGCAGTACCGTGTCCCAAAGTTGCTTCTGGGTAGATCCTTATGGCTGGGACAAGCTTGGCAGGACTCAGGGTTGGCCCAGCTATAAGAACCCATCACCTCAGCCACACAGAATCAGAACTTCAGAGACATTAAGTCAGCAAACCAGGCTTGGCATCTTCTGTGCAACGTGCCAGGTCAGGTGAGAGGGGTTCCTAGGGCTGGGGTACCCCTACATCTCAGTTTTCTCTCACCCTAACAGTGGATGGTCTACTTTCAGGAAGGCTCTAGGGACTTCCCAAAATTTCCTCCTGTCTGCCTGTTTGTTCTCAGGTGTTCCCTGGAGGAGACTATGCCAGACCCTGCAGCCAAGACTGCTTGGTTTGAGGACTCCAGTTTTTTGCCATACACTTGCCTACACCATCACCATTCATGGAAAGTTAGTCCGCAGGTCCATTTTCTCAGTCCCAAGCCAGGTGTGGGAACCATAGCTGGTTGCACCCCAACTGTCCTGAGAGTAGGTTTTCTTGGAGGTGACAGGTCATGGTGACAACCTCCAGTCTGTCTCTGAAGAGAGGAAACTGAGCCCCAGGACCCAGAAAGTGGGCGTCTAGGGGAGGGGGTGACAGAAAGAGGGAGGGTCAGTGGGGCCTCAAGGTGGGGGCTGGCCACACCCTTTCTAGTACTTCAAAGCTACTGAGTGTGAGATTTGCAAGGGGATGGCCAAGCTTGTCCTGGCTGGGTGGGGCCCCCAGCCTCCGGCCCTTTTATATGGTTATTCGGGTGCTGTCTCAACTACCTGTGAACAGGCCCCCAGCTCATTTCCTCCTTCTCAGGGCAGCGGGAGGGGCTGTAAATTCACCAGAGAGGCAGCTTCTGAGGCCCACAGCTGCAAGCTGAGTGGGGCCTAGGACTTCCTATCCCTAAGACAGGGGGTTGCAGTTCATCCCACTTCCTTCTGCAAGGAGGGAAACTGAGACCCAGAGAGGAGTGGCGCTTGCTCTTGCCAGGCAATGAGTACAGGGTTTCACCTCCTAGCTCCCCATGGCTAGGCCATTGTCTGGGGTCTGTCTCATGTTCTCATGGGCTGTGGATGCTCCATTTATGGACTCTCTCCCTTTCTTCTTACACTAAGCCATAAGGACCACAACCTAGTGTCTCTCCTCTGGACAGCTAAGACCATCGTCATGGTAGTCTCTCATACTGGGCCTGGGGGAGCTGCTGCTCAGAAACCTGCACCCAAACACCAGAGCCCACCTGGATCCCTGGCATGTCCTCAGGCCAATGCGGCTTCCTCTCTAGGCCTAGGTATTCCAAGCTTCCCAGACTTATATCTTGAGGTATGTGGGCTCTTTAACCCTCTAAAGTGGCCTGTCTTCTGCCTGAGCATATGGACTCTGTATCCCCAAAATCTGTGTGGCACCTGAACCCCACTTGGGTCTTGAGACAACCTGTCCTCCCAATACCCATTGGACTCTTGACTTCTCAGGTCCCCATGACCTGTTGGTTGTGCCACTGCCCTGTCGCCTCCTAGTCGAGTCTGTCCCTTTCATCTGGGCACCGGGGCAGCAGGTACCAATTAGGGTGGCTCCTGCCCAGGGTGCCAACTAGAGGAGCTACTCATCTGTCGGACAAGCTTAACTGAGGACTCTCATCACTGCCTTAGGGACTGATGGCTTTATTATTGTTAGCATCCAAGATGGCCCAGCAGGCTAAGTGGACTCTTCCGGAACCTGCCCCCAACCTGCTAGTGACTCACTCACCTGAGGGGAGACTGGGCGCCTGTTCTTCTGCCTTGGCTGGCCCTGAACAGGGCATCCTCTCTGTAGAGGGTTCACTTGCAGCCGACTGGCCCCACTGACCCTTGCCCTTCTGGGAATTCCTAGGTAGTCCCTGCCAATAGTAGGTCAGGGCCTGATGTACACCTGCAGCCCTGAGTGGGTGGCCTGCCTGGAATGCACCAGCAGGAGCACAGCAAGCCCTGAGGCTGAGGAGAGTGAACTATGTGTAGGGTGCCTACCTGCTAAGATGCAGGGAACCAGAAGGCTAAAGAAAGGGCACTGGGAGTTCAGAATCTGGGCCTACACTCTGCTCCTCCAGAAGCCCTGAACAGACCTGACTAGTTCTCCAGGGCCAGAGAGCTCCAGTACAACCCTCCTTCCCCAAGACCACTCAGCTGTCAGTGTCTCTCATAGCCTGTGATTTTTTTCCCCAGTGCTGTGGTAGAGTCCAGAGCCTCCCTCACATGTGTTAGGAAAGCATTCTGCCACTGAGGTACATCCCAGTCCTTCATTTGAGACAGGGTCTTACTAAATTACTTTAGCTGGTCTTGACTTTGTTCTGTATCCCAGACAGTCCTAAATTAGTGATCCTCCTGCCTTAGCTTCTGTGGCAGCTGGGATTATAGGTCTGTCCCTTCAGGCCAGGCTAGCTATTGTTTTTGTACCCTACTGGGACTCTGGATACCTTGGTGTTTAGGTATGACGTGACAGGGTGGGGTGGGGGACGACTGTATATTCAGGGTGGTGGACTGAGATGTCTCAGGTCATGGATCAGCAGCCTACAGGTTGAATCTGGGCCCTCGAAGGGGTGAGTGCACAGAGTAGCACAAGGCTTAGCTAGCAGGTTAGGTGGACAAAAGATGTACCTGGGGCATGCAGTGAGAGCCATGTACAGACCAGGAACATGTCTTTATGCCCAGGACATGTGGGCTCCTTCCTGGTACACTTTTTTAAGGATACAAGGGAGTCTAATGGGGTCTTAGGACTGCTTGTGACTGCTTTGAAGGTTTAAGGACCTCCTTAAGTGGCCCTGCCACAAAGCCAGTGGCAGACTACTCTGAAGAATGGCATTCAGAGTGTAGTTTCAGCCAATGTGACATAATGTTGGGCTACCAGACCTATGGGCAAGTTCGTGTGGCATGTGGACAGCAGCCTTGGCTTTTAGCAGTCAGCATGGACCAATATCACAGATTTGCCTATGATGCTGGGTCAAATGGGCCCCGAAGGCCCTGCCTGTGTCTCCCCTCACCCCACTGCCTCTCTTCCCAGGTCTTTTTTTTTCGGGGGGGGGCAAGGGGGACAGGGTTTCTCTGTGTAACCACCCTGGCTGTTCTGAAATTCACTTTGTAGGTCAGGCTGGCTTTGAACTCACAGAGATCCACCTGCCTCTGCCTCCTGAGTGCTGGGTTTAAAGGCGGGCGCTGCAGCGCACAGCCAACTCAGGTTTTTGAGAGGGCAGAACTGCTGCTCATCTTCCTCAGGACATTCATTGCTCTGGTTATCTGGACATTAGGGCAGGACCCACAGGTGGGGGGACAGCACAGGGATGGTCATGGGAGGAGCAGAGAAAAGAGCAGAGACGTGGTAGGGCTTGCTTAGGCAGAGTTGTGGTCTTGAGAGAAGTATGGCTTCGAGAGAGACCTCTAGCTCACTTCCATGGTGCCCTAAATCCCACCCCTAACCACTCAGGTCACCAATAGGATGACTAACCCTATGTGGCTTGGCTGAGGCCTTGGGCCCCTTGTGAAGGCAGATGGGAATATGGCAGCTCCTGGACAAAGACCACCCCCATCCAGAGCTTCCTTTGGGTGGGAATATATTTCTGGTGTTCAGCCCCATCTAAGGATTGGAGTGTGCTTCTAAGATCCAGTCGACTCTACACTTAAAGACCACTAACAGCAAGTTAGACCACTGTCCTCACATCCCAATGGCTGCCATACCCTAAATACAGTGATCTTGGGATATCAGCTGTGTGACTATGGATTCATGGGGAGATGATTTATTCCATGTTTCTCCTGCATCAACAATGTGTGAGGCAGTCTTGGGCAAGCTTCTTCTTTTGTGACGCAGGCTCCTCATCTGTTCACTGGGGCTACCAAATTATCCTAATTACTATATGGCTCCCCAGCTCCCTTACTTTCTTAAACTTAAAATCCCACCTGCACTCTTTATCTAAGCTCTCAAATCTGCTCTATACCAAAATTTGCTGCAATTGACTAGTTAGTTTCCTGACTTAGCTATTTCTATTATTTCTTCTTAGAATTCTGGGCCCAAAGACTTCCCTGGAGGCTTGTTGATGGTCTCTACTTGGTTCTGAGACCCAGTCCTGATGTGGGATTTCCCTCTGTATGCTGTGATTATCATTAATGAATAAAGAAACTGCTTTGGACCTATAGCAGGGCAGAACTTAGCTAGGTGGGGAAAACTAAACGAAATGCTGGGAGAAAGGAGGCAGAGTCAGAGAGAAGCCATGGAGCTGCAGCTGGAGACAGGCATGCTGAAACTTTGCTGGTAGGCCACAACCTTGTAGTGATGCACAGATTAATGGAGATGGGTTAAATTAAGATGTAAGAGCCAATAAGGAGCTAGAGCTAAGGGGCCAAGCAGTGATTTAAATAATACAGTTACTGGTGATTATTTTGGGGCTAAGTGGCCAGGAACTAACTAGCGGCCTCCTCCAACACATCTCCTGAACTGGCATCTTCAGGTCCCCAACATAGTGCGGACATAGCACAAATAACAAGGACAGGGAAATGCGAATTACACTCAGGGGATCAGCACAGGATGCCATAACAAACTCCATCAGTATGTCCAAGTAAAACATGTTAATAAAAGGGAAAATCTAGTTCAAACCACAGACTTGGGTGTTTTTTTTCTTTCTTTTTTACTTTCCCCATTATTTGAAACAAACATACTATAAACTAAAATATTTTCTTTCATAGAAAGAAAAGAAAAAAGAAAAAGGTCACGTTTGTCTAATTCCAGTGATGGTGGATATAGCAGCATTGGAAATAAAATTACAGCCCCAAATGCAAAGTTCCAGGCAGAAGACAGTCACCATGGGTAGCCTCTCTTCTGTGCTCTTGGGGCACACTCCTATGTGGCCACATCCCCTCCCCTGCCTGGAGGTGGGACAATTCACAGTGGCAGCGATTCAATTCGGGAAGTTCTTGTGGCAGATGGCCTGCAGTGTCTCACTTCCAGGCCAGACAGATGCAAGAGAAGCTTGGGGACAGGCTGGTGGCCAACAGACCTGGTGTGACCATTGCCTCAATAGCAGTCTCTGGGGATCAGTCCTGAACATGGGGCGCTCCAGGAGACACCTTGTCTCTACAGCCTGTGTCCTTATGCCCCTGAAGTTCATACAACTCAAAGTGAGGTCAACATCTCTGAGCACCTTTGGGGCCTGGGCATCACTGACCAGATGAGCCGGGAAGGTTTCCTGGGAGGAGGTCTGAGTGTAGGGTATCAGGGCAGAGACAGGCCATGGTGGGAAGATGCCAGGCCCCAGGATCCTTCTTAGCAGCGCCCATCCTGGAAACACCCTCTCTACTCAGTGCTTGTCCACTTGAACTCTGGGAGACTGCAAATCTTCCTCAGGAGAGATCTGGTAAGGAGGGTAGGAATGCCCAGGTACAAGGGGTGCCTAGAAAGGGGTTCCCAGGTATGGGGATGGGATCTGGCATCACCCCTGAGTTCTCCATGGCTCATTCTACCAGGAGATCCTGCTATGCACAGATGAGGCAGGTGGATCCACACATGGGGGCTGAAAAGGAGCCATGTGGTAGCTGAATTGCCAGCTCAGAGCCTAGGATTAGTTGGGATCTCCTCCCTCCCTGGAGTTCTGTCCCATGAGTCCTCAATGAAGCCTAGCCTCACCCCAACGGAAGGGGGTCTCCTTCCTTTCTTCGTGCTCAGAAGTTCCACTCACTCAGGGTGAAGTCCCGCCCCCACTGGATCCCCAAGCCCAGTAGGGCCCACCCTGAAGCACCCTTTCAATCTATCTAGAGCAGCAGCCTCTGGGAGGAGGGACCTCAATCCTCTCCGCCCATCCACGAACCCCACCTAGTTGAGGGAGTTGCTCACTTGTCCCGGTTTGAGTCGTTGGGTCAAGAGAGGAGCCCAACCCTTCCGGGGGTAGGACCTCCGTCCCAGATTGGAATTCTATCCCTAGGTGGAGCCTGCCCTCGGTAGAAACCCGTATCCCAGGCAGGAGCCTCTCCGCTAAAAAGGAACCCAGACCCCAAATAGGAGCCCCAGCTAAAGGTAGAAACCGGATCCGTAGGAAGGAGCCGCTCTCAGGTAGGAGCCCTATCCTCAAGTAGGAACTAGATCCTCAGGTATGAGACCCCTCCAAGTAGGAACCCCGCCCCCAGGTAGGAACCCTGCCCCTAAGTATGAGCCCTGCTCCCTCCGTTAGGAACACTCCTACTTGCAGGTGTGCACGTCATAGACGCGTGTGCATTCCTGGCAGCTGACGTAGCAGCACCAGTGGAAAACACAGTGGCACTTCTCCCTCCGTCGCTCAGTGCGGGCGTTATGGCCGCGTCCGCAGCACAGCAGGTCACACCCGTCTATGCCATGCGAGCTCACGTTGCAGGTGCGGTCGCGCGTCCCGAAGGAGCCGGTTTCAGGGTTCGGCTCACAGAAGTTGGGCGAGGCCTCATAGTAGACCAGGTCGCGCTCTGTGGGCACCTTGAAGTACGTGTAACGCGGTCTCAGGGTCTCCACCCAGCCACGAGACTCGCGGTGTTTCTCCACCACCATCTCCGAGGCGCTGTCATATTTGTCTTTGAGGAAATCCCCGACAGTGCGGAAGTCCGGCTGCGACCACCAGCAGGTTTTCACTTCGCAGCTGCCGGATAGTCCGTGGCATTTGCACTTGAGGTGCATGTGACTGGCGATGGCCTGAGGAGGCAAGCACAAAACCTGTCTCTGTGCCTGGTGTGGCTCAACCAGGGGGTCTGCTCTTTGCTTGCAGCCCACCGACTCCAGAAAGCCCCCGAGACTCCTCTTTGTGGGCACTACCTTTTCTATGGTGACCTGGGTATTCCCTGCCAGATCCAAGGCCTCGGGGGCCTGGGAGCTTCCTTCTCCGAGTAGGCCCAGCTAATTGTCTTTCCAGGGGTGTTTAGGATAGAGTGCAGGAAGCTTCAAGTGGTCAGTGTGGGGGTGCTGGAGGGAAGATGTGGGGAGCTGTCTAGAGCAGATGCTATGACCTTGGTGTGAAGACTAGGAGTATGAAGCAGGGGTGCTTAGAGTGGTCCCTATACTCACAGGGATCTCGATGAACAGAAGCTTTCTGTATAGACAATGGTGACCTTACTCCCTCTGGCTGTTCTGGAACTCACTTTGTAGAGCAAGCTGACCTTGAACCCACTGAGACCCACCTGCCTCTGTCTCCCGAGTGCTAGGATTAAAAGTGTGTGCCACCACTGCTAGGCCCCACCTTACTCCTCCCTTATGGGAAGAAGTAGAGGTGCTTCAAGAAGGGAATCCCCCCTCCCTTTCTTTAGGGAATGGGGTAGGGACAAGGGGGCACGAAACCACCAGAACTATCTCCAGTGGCCCTGTCCATTGTCCTCAGATTCCAAGCCCTCCCTACCACACACACAGGGACTACTCCCTGTTCCTTCACTCTGGACGTCTAGCCTTCCCTCCTAGCTCACGGACACCTGCTCTGGACACCTTCTTGCATCCTTCCTTTTACATTCCAAGAAACACTGTGCAAAACACACACAGTTGAAGGCTCAGTGAAAGAAAAGCATGAGAATGTTGCATCCATAGTCAACATCCACCGCACTATTGAAATAGCAAGCTGGCCATGGGGGTAGCTACTGCTTAGATCTGGCTATGGTCCAGGTTCTCATGCTGGATGCTTGGGCCCAAGTGTGGTGAGGCTGACTTGAAGAGGTCTTCACTGGAAGGGAAGTATATACCCTTGAGAGTCTACAGCACAAAGTGACCACCACAACAGAGAAAGAGCTGCTTCAAACAATGAGTGCAAGGTTTTGAATGTTCAAACAGAAAACAAAAAATTCTTTTCCTTTTTCATTTTGAGACAGGTTCTCACAATGTGGTGCTGGCTGGTTTGGAACTCAGTACATAGCCCAGGCTAGCCTTGAACTTGTGGCAATTCTGCCTGTGCCTCCAAGTGCTGGGATTGCAGATATGCACCACCATACCCAGCTGTAATACTTTTTCAGGTAATAGGAATGCTTCCTACCCTCATCTGGTCATGATTTTTATATTCACATATTGAAAGGTCTCATTGTACCCTGTAAGTATGTTCAATTACAATGGCAGTTAGAATATTTTAATTTTGTTTTTGTTTTTCAAGACAGGGTTTCTTTTCTTTCCTTTATTTCTTTTTTTGTTTTGTTTTGTTTTGTTTTTTTTAGACAGGGTTTCTCTGTGCAGCTTTGGAGCCTATTCTGAAACTCGATTTGTAGACCAAGCTGGTCTCAAACTCACAGATCCATCTGCCTCTGCCTCCTGAGTGCTGGGATTAAAGGCGTACACCACCACCGCCTGACTGGTTGGTGTAAGAGGTCCTTCTCTATTTCTGTTGCTTTCATTGGTTAAATAAAGAGACTGCCTTGGCCTTTTGATAGGGCAGGACTTAGATAGACGGGGGCGAGGGGACAGAATGCTAGGAAGGGGACAGAGTCAGAGAGAGTCACCTGCCATGAAGCCTGCCAGGTCAGACACACTAAATCTTTCCTGGTAAGCCACGACTCGTGGTAACATACAGATTATTAAAAATGGATTAAACAAATATGTGAGAGTTAGCCAGTAAGAGACTAGAGCTGATGGGCCAGACAGTTATTTCAATAAATACAGTTTCTGTGTAATTATTTCAAACATAAGCTAACTAGACACCGGGCAACAAAAGCCGGACGGCCGCCGGGACCAAAAACAGGCCCGGGCCCCTTACTACAACCGGTTAAAGTATTTTCTTTTTTTATTTTTTTTCCAGTTAAAATACTTTAAACGGAGACAGGAAACTGAGGCACAGACCATCTCCATGTATCCCTTGGTCCCTACCTTCCCTAGAGTGACAATTCACCTGTCAGACCCCAGGAGTAGAGTCTAGGGTCTGGAAAGCTCTCTCTAGCTCCATCATTCCCCTTGTTTATTATGTATGCACTCTTGGATGGAAGGAAGGAAGGAGAGGGTTGTGATAGAAGAGGAACACCTGCCCATCATGATGGCACATGACTATAGGTGGATGCTAAGGCTGGGGGATTGAGAGTTGGAGGCCAGTCTGAGCTACACTGTAAGACTCTTTCAAAAGACTCCCAAGTGCATTTTAACTGGGTATTCTTTCAATACACCTACCTGAGAGCTAACCTACCCAAGCAGCTCTGGCTGTGGTTTGCAAGGATTTGTATTGGGAAGCTTCAGCTTAAGGCTTCAATCATTCTGGGTTCAGACCTGCTTGCACCTCAGCTAACTCTCAGCTGCTTCTTCACCTTCTTATGGAACTGGCCCACGGGCACGGCAGAAAATCCCCATGCCCGGCTTGTCCAGCTTATCTAATACCACAGCCTTCTCTTCCGCAGCCAGGCTTTCTGAGAGAGGCTCTTCCCATCTCTCCTTCCTCAGTCTTTTTGTTTTTGTTTTACTTGGTCAATGATCTCAATAGCAGCGGAGACCTGCTGGTGAAAGCAGTGATCCTGGCCGAAGCCCTTCTGTGTGGCATAATTCCTGACCATGTAAGCAGTGCCTTGAAGTATGCAGGGCTGTCACCACACTTGTTGCTTCTTGATTTTTGAATGGAAGGTGTTGTCTGTTGCTCTCTTAGTGTGAAGTGTTGAAATTTACTACTCTCACCTCTCCCTGCACAGCCAAACCTTCCCCCTTTCTGCCCTAAAAACCATAGGATGATCTCTCCCTTCAATGCTCAATGCCGAGGGCACTGGCTGCATAAGCAGACTCTAAGGTGACATTTCCTTTCCCACACAACGTTCTGTTACGTGATTAACACACCCGCCATGGGTCAGCCCTGTATTTTCTCACCTCCAAACATCCTCTTACGATGTCCAAGCATCAGGACTGGGGATGAAACTCAGAGGGGAGGACACTTGCCTAGCATGCTGGGCATGCAGCCTGGGTTTGATCCCTAGCAGCTCATAATTTGAATGTGGTGGTACAAGTCCATAGTCCCAGAATGTAAAAAGGGGACGCAGGAGTTTGGAAGATGGTCATTCTTAGCTGTGTAGAGAATTCAAGCCCATCTTGAATTAGTATCGAAAAGCAAACAAAGAGGGCCGGTGAGGTAGCTCAGTCTGGCAAGGTCTGGCCACTAGTTAGTTGACCCATGTTCATCAGAGGGAACTACATGGCGCCCTGCATGAGAAAACCGACTCCTGAAAGCTGTCCCCTAACTTCTACACACACACATACACACACTGTGGAACATGCATCTACACACACACACACACACTGTGGAACATGCATCTATACACACACACACACTGGAACATGTATCTATATATACACACACACACTGTGGAACATACATCTATACACACACACACACACACACACACACTGTGGAGCATGCATCTATACACACACACACATACTGTGGAACATGCGTCTATACACACACACACTGTGGAGCATGCATCTATACACGCACACACACACACACTGTGGAACATGCATCTATACACACACACACACACACTGTGGAACATGCATCTATACACACACACACGTGGAACATGCATCTATATACACACACACACACACTGTGAAACATGCATCTACACACACAGTGGAACATGCATCTAACACATACACACACTGTGAAACATGCATCTACACACACATACACTGTGGAACATGCATCTACACACACATACACTGTGAAACATGCATCTACACACACATACACTGTGGAACATGCATCTAACACATACACACACTAAATGTAATAAAAATATTAAAAAGATATTTTACTCATTTCACCTTCAAGACATCTTTCTGCTGTCTGATCCCATTGTGAAATGGGACTCTCTGAAGACAAATCTTTTGTATCTACTGTGCCCCCTTTCATAATGTAGCTATGAATCGGGAATGAAATTCTTGATTTAAGATCACTTTGTCGCTCAGAATCCTGAAAGTGTTGTTCTATTCCCTTCTAGCTTCCAGTGACTTTTGGATGCCCATCTTTTGCAGGAGCATCAAGTATATTCTCTTTGAAGTTTGGAGGGTTGCTCTAGCTTACAGGCTCTGAATTTTATAACATATCTTGGGGAAGGGGGCTTCTCCCACTCCATCCCCCCCGTTTTTGTTTTTCGAGCAGGGTAGCAGGTGTCTTGGAGCTGGAGTCCCAGCCAGTTATGAGCCACCCTGTGTAGGTGCAAGAACCAAATGCTAACCCTGTAAAACGGTGGTCCTCAGCCTTCCTGATGCTGTGCCCCTTTAACACAGTTCCTCATGCTGTGGTGACCCCAACCATAACATTTTCATTCCTACTTCATAACTGTAATTTTGCTACTGTTATGATTTTTTTTTTTTTTTTGGTTTTTCGAGACAGGGTTTCGCTATAGTTTTAGAGCCTGTCCTGGAACTAGCTCTTGTAGACCAGGCTGGCCTCGAACTCACAGAGATCCGCCTATCTCTGCCTCCCGAGTGCTGGGTTTAAAGGCGTGCACCACCACTCCCCGGCGTGAATTGTAATGTAAATGTCTGGTATGCAATTGGTCTTAGGTGAGCCCTGTGAAAGGGTCGCTCCACCCAAAGGAATTGCAAACCTCTAGTTGAGAACAACTGCTCTAAAAAGTGCATCAAGGGCTTGTGAGCCCTGAGCTCACTTTACCCTTCTTTCCCTGTCCTTGAGCAGGGTCTGTGTGAGCTAAAACCTCCATTCTAGGAAGTTTCCTGCCTGTGTCTTTGCTAGCTTCCTTCTCATGTTCCCCTTGTCTCTCATAAACATAACCCCCAAAACTCTTGATGAAATGTTTGTTCTTATCAAACTTTTAAATTATTAATATTATTTATTATTATTATTATTATTGGGCTTTTGGTTTTTGAGACAGGATTTCTCAGTATAACAGTCATGGCTGTCCTGGAACTCACTTTGTAGATCAGGCTGGCCTTAAACTCACAGAGATCCACCTGCCTCTGCCTCCCAAGTGCTGGGCTTAAAGGTGTGTGTCACCACCGCCCAGCAATTTCTTTTAAAGCACTGAAGGCCACAGGCATGGTGGCACATACCTTAAACCCAAGCACCCCAGAGCAGAAGCAAGCAAATCTCTTGAGTTCAAGACCAGCCTGGTCTACAAAGTGAGTTTCAGCCGGGCGGTGGTGGCACACGCCTTTAAGCCCAGCACTTGGGAGGCAGAGGCAGGTGGATCTCTGTGAGTTTGAGGCCAGCCTGGTCTACAAGAGCTAGTTCCAGGAAAAGCTCCAAAGCTATAGAGAAACCCTGTCTTGAAAAAACTTTAAAAAAAATGAGTTTCAGGACCCCCAGGACTACATAGAGACCCTGTCTAAAAAACAAAATCTCCACCATTTATTCATTTATTATGTGCATATATAAATGCACACATGCACATCACAGGGTGTGAAGGTCGGAGGACAGCTTGCAGGAGGAGTTTATGCTTCCTTCTACTTGTTGGGTTGTGGAGATCAATCTCGGGCTGTCAGCCTTGGAGGCATTGCGTTTATCCGCCACGCCATCTTGTAAGCCCCATATTTTTAATTTCTAAGAGCTCTTCTTTCTCACTCCTTTTTAAAATTGACACATTGCTCCAGTGTCACAGGACAGTGTTTTGATCTCTCTGGGGATACAGATAGGTTTTGTGAAGTTTTCGTCTTTTTTTTAGCCTTATAGTGCCTACTTATGCAAATTCTGTTCGTTTTTAAATAAAAAAGTTGTGGTTTTGTTTTCTGGGTTTTTTTTTTTTTTTTGAGACAAGGTCTCACTATATAACCCAACCTGGCCTCAAACTCACAGTAGAGCCCAGGCTTAAATGACCCCCCCGGCCTCAACCATCCACGTTCTGGGATTGCTGGCCTAAATCATCACATCTAGTTAAAGTCTTGGTTCTTGTTTGTTTTATTGTGTGCTTTCTGAAAATTCTGTTTGTTTGTTTGTTTGTTTGTTTGTGGTTTTCGGGGTGGAGAGTGGGATGTATGTAGCTTCCTGCTGGCTTGGAACTCTCTATGTAGTTCAGGCTGACCTCAAACTCACAGAGACCCACTTGCCTCTGCCTGCTAAGATTAAAGACCTGCACCACAACTACCCCCATCACTTCTCGCTGCTTTCTGGAAATTCGTGCAGGTAGGAGGCAATTATCACCTTCAATACTCACTATAAAGTGACCCAATTTCCCTGCTGGTTCCTCCCCACCATTCATTCTGAGAGTGCTGGGTTCCCCAGAGGAGAATATTCTATCCTTTGTCTGAAGGATAAGTGGATTGAGCTAGTGTTGAGTTTTAGGTAGAGATGGAAGGTCTGAGAGTCTGAAGTTCCTGATGTACAAAGGTGTCACTGTGACAGCTTGTCCTCAGGCATGCTTGGAGTCTCCAAATGTCTGCTACAGTGTAGGTAGGTGCCTGGAGACAGGAGATGGGCAGAGGAGCCATCAATTATGAAATGCTTGCTTGCTTTGCTTGCTTGCTTTTGGAGACAGTGTCTCACGTACAAGGCTGGCCTCAAACACTATGCAACAGAAGCCAACCTTGAACGTCTGTATCCTGCCTCACCTCTGCTGAGTATTGGGATGCAGGCCTGCCCCACCATAGACACTTCAAAATGCCTATGAAATACACTTTCAAGAAATATCTCTGTTTTCACCTCCATAGTCAGTTCCGTTTCTCAAGATACCTGACAACAGACATTCCTGGGTGGTGCAAGGTCCCACTCCAGCTCCTGACTCATTCCTTGGCTCTGCTATACCACTGAGCACTACCTACCTATCCACCCTCGTTCTCTGGGAAGGGAAGCGGGACTCTGTGTGTGAGGGACACTAAGCAGATTTGAGGATGAGCTGCTACAGTGAATCTTGTCTATGTAGGAAAGTTCAGCCCCTCACTTTCTCCTGAAATCTCAGCATCAGCCCCTGAAGCCCAGGGATACCCAGAGGAAGGTAAATAAAGGTTATACCCAGGTATAGCCAAAAGGAAGGCACCTTCAAAATGCTCTGTTATCATGGTTTCCTATTCTGTTCCAGATTCTCATGTTCTCATACTCTTTTCTCCCTCCCTCCATCTCAATAGCCTGTATCATCTCTGCACTATAATTCTCTATATCAGTTCAATCTATATCCACTATATCTATCCATCCATTTGTCTGCGTCTCCCCTCTGTTTTCCCTTTCATGTCTTGTCCTTTTATGTGTGCAGAACCCTTGGACACTTCATGCTCTATGGCAGCCTCTCTCCACTTGATTCCTTCCCAAGGACCCTAACTCCACAGGTGAGCTTGGGAACACACTGGACACTTGAGGTACAGTTGAGTAGTGTCACAATGTCCCTTGATAGAAGGAAAGTAGACCTGCAGCCTGGTCACCAAAAACAGTCCCTCCTCTGCCCTATTCTGCCCCTCTGGGCACCCCAATGAAAAAGCAGCTCTTGCTTTGGAATCCCAGAGTTCTGCGTACATACCTGGCGCCCAGCCTCATTGTTGTGGCGGTTCATGGCAGAGCGGGCATCTGGCCGGTTCTCCCTGGCATCGGCAAACTCCCGAGACACCATTCCACCAAACTCAATGTCCTCACTACAGCCGCCCCACTTCCAGCCCTCGCCTGGGGATCCCTGGAGGCGGCTACTGCACCCACAGATGGCTGCTGAGCCCTCTGCACAGGAGCGTGTCACTGCGAAGGCCACTCCAGCAGAGGCAATGGCATGGACAAAGGCTGACTCCCGGGTGGCTACAAAGGAAGGAGATGGCAGTTAAGGAGGCCAGGTGAGGAGGGCTGTAGTCCAAAGGCAGGAATTCAGAAATCAGGACTGAGCAGAACTCAGCACACACAAGATCTTACCATTGTGCTTCTAGGGGTCGTCTCTGAAGAATATTGGCCCTAATCACCCATTTCCCAAGTGTTTTCCCTAAGTGCATTCGTGTGTGTGTGTGTGTGTGTGCGCGCGCGCGCGTGCGTGCGTGTGTGCGCACGCATGTTTTATAAGACAGGGTCTCACTACAGAGCAATGGCTGGCCTGGGATGCTCTATGTAGACCAGACTGGCCTCAAACTCACAGAGATCTGCCTGCCTCTGCCTTCTGATTGTTGGGATTAAAAGCATCATCACCAGGTCCAGCCCTAAGGTTTTGTTTTTCCCCATAGTTTCAGGTCTTACACTGAGTTGGTGTTTGTGTGTAGAAGATAGGAGTCTGGCTTCATTCTTCCATGTGTGGATATTGATATCCAGTTTCCTAGCACCATTTATCAGAGATTGTCCTTTCTCAAATGTATGTTCTTTATACATTTTGCTGAGAAACAATGTGGTGTAAATGTGTGGATTTATTCCTTGAATTGCTGCTATTCTGGTTCATCGGCTCGTGTCTGCTTTATACCAGCACTGTATGGCTTTGGTTATCATAGCCCTGCAATGTGCACAATGAGACATTTTAAGTCATAAATAAGAGTGAGATCTTGCTACTTGCACCCAAACTGACAAACGCAAAGAACATTGTGTTGAGTGAATGAGCCAGGCACAGAAAGACAGGGGTGGAAACTAGAAGCTTCGTTTCATAGCAGGAAGTAGAATGGGTTAGCAACAGAGACCCGGCGTGGCAAGATGAGGTAGAGAGAGCTTAACTACTGGCTCTAAATTTCAGTTAAAGAGGAGGAAAAGGTTCTGGTATGCTATTGAACAGTAGTATGAGGATAGTGGAAAACATATTGTATAAAACGCTTAAGTTGGGCGGTAGTGGCGCACTCCTTTAACCTCAGCACTTGGAAGGCAGAGGCAGGAGGATCTAAGTGAGTTCGAGGCCAGCCTGGTCTACAAAGCAAGTTCCAGGACAGCTAGGACTGTTACACAGAGAACCCCTGTGTCGAAAAGAAAAAAAAAGAGAAGAAAACAAAAAGCAGTGCTTAAAAAGGCTTATGAAGATTCTCAGTGAACATGCTAAGAACCCTGATTGAGTCATTTTTAATATAATCCTATACTGAAATATCACACAGCACCTTAAAATATATACAATTATGTAATCAAAATAAATAGGGGCTGGGAATATAATTCAGATGGTAGAGTGCTTACCTAGCATGCAGGGAGCCCTAGGTCCTTATCCTTAGTCTCACATAGGCTGGGCATAGTCGTGCACTCTAATTCTAGCATCGGGGAGGGGAAAGCAGGAGGATCAAAAATGCAAGGTCATAGAGGCTAGCTTAGGCTACATGAGACTGCCTCAAAAATCAGATAAATAAAATATAATAATGTGCTACAGTGGGAAGAGAACCAGGTTGGCGTGCCAAAGGAGCCTGGGACCAAGCCCCAGCCCTGCCTGTAATGAGATGGTGAAGACGCACAGGCCTATAATGGAATCCCAATGACTCCAGAGGTGGCGACTGACAAGCAGCACTTCAGGTTCATCCCTAGCTGCACACAGTTCAAGGCTAACCTGGGCTACAGGAGACCCCGTCTCAGAACAAGATAAATTAGATCTTTAACACTATAAATAAAATAAAGGTAATAAAAGATTTTGAAACCTGCACTTAGAAGAGAGGCAAGAGTATTGCTTTGAGTTCAAGGCCAACCAGGCAGCTTTTCTGGGTTGTCAAGTTGACTGTTGGAATTAACTAAAACTGAAGCTGCTGGGTACACCTGGGAGGGATTTTTTTGGCTTGTTTTGTTTTTCAAGTCAGGGTTCCTCTGTGTAGCTCTGTAGCCCTGCTACCTGCCCCTGAATTTGCTCTGTTCACTAGGCTGGCCTTGAACTCAGACCTGCATCTGCTTCCTGAGTGCTGGGATAAAAGGCAGGCACCACCACTGCCTGGCTTTTTTTTTTTTCTTTTTAAGATAGGGTCTTTCTACATAGCCTTAGCTACCCTGGAATGCACTGTGTAGACCAAGCCGTCCTAGAACGCACAGAGATCCGCCTGGCTCTGCCTCCTGAGTGCTGGGATTAATGGTGTGTGCCCCCACCACCTGGGATTTTTCTTGATTGTATCATTTAAGGTCAGAAAACGCACCTAAATCTGGGCTACACCTTCTGGTAGCAGCCTACATAAAGAACATGAAAGAAGGAAGCTGACTCTTGCTTGCTTGCCCTCACTCTCATTGGTAAGTTCATTCCTTCACTGGTATTAGAGCCTACTTCTCTGGGATTCCAGCGTATACTGAAGACCGCTGAGACATCCAGCCTTGTGAACTATTGGGTTCTTGAACTTTCTGTTGGAAGACAGTCATTGTACTAGCCAGACCACAGCATGTCAGCCACTAATAAATCCCATTTTAATATATATAGAGATCATTCTACCGCTTCTGTTTTCTAGCAAATCCTTGGGTAATACACCAGCGTTCCAGAAGGACCCAGTCTGAAGCTCAGAACCACGCATCACAGGGCAATGCAAATCAATAAGGAGCTATCTCATGCAGACACGGGAACAGCCCAGAGTGAGGATTAGGAAGGCAGCTAAGGAAATGCAGCCTCGTGCAGGAGGCGGATGGAAGGAAAACATCCATCATGTGAGAGTCAGTTTGGTGGTACAGGACTCCCGCTTATCAGAGGCTTCAGTTACCCATAGCTTGTCACAATTTGAAAACAATGCATGGAACATTTGGGGACCTAGAGAGAGAAGGCTGCTTGTCTGGTATGAGTGGGGCACTAGTTTCCATCCCAGCACCACATACACAAGACATACACAAGGAAAATTCCAGAAATAACTGACTTTTTAAATTGCATATTTGTTTTGTTTTGTTTTGTTTTTAAGACAGGGTTTCTCTGTAGCTTTGGAGCCTGTCCTAGAACTCACTCTGTAGACCAGGCTGGCCTTGAACTCACAGAGATCTGCCTGTCTTAAATTGCTTATTGTTTTGAGCTGTGTGGTGAAGTCTCATGTTGTCCTGTGCTGTTCCTTCCTGAGACATACCTAACCCCTGTGCAGAGTATCCATGTTACATGGATGTAACTCACACTGTAGTCTCTCGGGGGTTGTCTGGGGATTAGATAGACAGTCACCAGTTTCAACACCACAATGCTTGTGACTAAGCCATTCTTGTTTCACCCAGTGGTGGCTCTGAAATCAAGAGCGGTAAAACTGGCAATCTAGATATGCCCAAGAAAAACCACAGAGTAAGAGAAAGTTGCCAACTTAGTAAAAGGAAAGAGAAACCACATGCTGAGTTATAAAGACTGGCAAGAACAAATCCACCTGTGGAACTCAGAAGGAGGAGAAGGTAAGAAGAAACATTAGTTTTTATCACCCAGCTACAAAAACAGGTAGACCAACAGCCCATAAAGAAAACTTATCAATGAGAGAGACCACGTAACTCACCACGGCTATGCTAGAACTGTTCTGTTTGGATTGGCCATTAAAGCTTAAGTGTCTAACAAAACATGAAGCTTTATCACAGGCCTGTGTATACAGGAAAGACAACCACCTAGACTTTGGTATCATCCCTGACTGCAGGTCTAAACCAGAGGCCTCAGAATGAGTGGGCAAAGCAGAAGGAATCTTGAAATGATCAGTCAGATCATATTGACTAAAAAGACAGAAAACACGAAAACAAAAAAAATCAGAGGTGAATAGTATTCCACTTTTTACATATGCACAAAAATTTCATTATCCCTTCATCTGTTGATAGACAACCACGTTAATTACAATTATTTGCTATAGTGATTAAGCAGCAATAAACATTTGGCATGCAAATATCCTTACGGCAGAGTTTGGAGTTCTCTGGGTATAGGTCCATCAGTGGGAACGGTGGAGTCACATGGTAGTTCTACTTTTGAGAATCCTCAAACTGATTTCTATAATGACTGTATTAACTTGCACCTCCCCCAGCGGTGAATAAAATCTCCTACGGAAGAAGGCGCTCTCTCCCTACTTGATAAACACCAGATAAAGGAGGGCTTGCTGTATGACGAGCCTGGTGACTAGCAGAGATTTTACAAACCTGTCTAGAAACCATTCCAGACTGAAAGCCCCACAGGCCTGTAGGGGGAGCTATACACAGGCTCTCTTGGCCTGGGGACCCTCTAGTAGAAGTGGGGTGGTGTCGCTGAGCTCCTGCATAGAAACTACCAATACCTCTGGGGATTATGAGACTTTACAAAGAGTTGTGGTCTCCTCAACGCCTCCTCCACACATAAAGAGCTGTGCCTCGGCGACAAGCGGGTAACTACTTCCTATGCTTCCACAAGCCATAGCTAAGAGGTTAAACTCATGGGACTCTGTGTGTTTCAAAGGCAGGGACAGAGGAACTGTGAACAACTACACACATTCAGACTTGCCCACACATTAAGCACACATCCACACACACAGAACAAAGAATGCACATTCACGGGGCTGGAGAGATGGCTCAGTGGTTAAGAGCACTGACTGCTCTTCTAGGGCACCCGGGTTCAATTCCCAGCACCCACATGGCAGCTCACAACTGTCTGAAGATCCAGTTGCAGGGGATCTGACACCTTCACACCAGCGCACGTAAAATAAAGTTAAATAAACCATAAAAATAAAGGAAAAAAAAAGAATGCGCATTCGCTTTCATACGGAGAACACAGTGTGCGCTGTGGTTCCCGCTAGCTGGCAAAGACCTCATGGAGCCCTCCCTATGGATGAGCGCCTCTCCCTGGATGGCCCTCGGTAGACTTCAGCCACTCTGTCCCCAACCTGGGATCCTGCCAGAGCCTAGACAGCTACTGTTACCATTTAGGAGCCCAGTCTCTTCCCACTACTTCCCACAGGAAGTTGGCCGGCCAGAAACAGTCACGCTGGACACCAGCAGATGAGCACCAGCTCCTGGTTGGACTGCCACCCCGCCTTCAGTTGCCTCCACTGTCAGGCACACAGCTGCCCAGCTCTGAGCCCAGCGCCAGGGCGGCACATGGCCCTGCTAAAGTTATGTAAAGCTTCCTTGCTGCTGGCCTTGCTTTCCTCTTCTCAGCCACTCACTGGCCTCTTGCCATAGTCAGCCTTGTTCTTCCCTGGGCTAAAGCTGCCCCTGTTCCTCTCTGCAGCATGGCAGCCCGTCTAACCTGGGCACTGTCTAACCAACGTGTGGCCTCTGGCTCCCTGGAATACCAGCTGTGGCTATTCCTCAGTCTGCTGGATTAATTTCCAGCTCAGACCATCTCCAGGGGTGGGGAATGGATCTTGTCCACTGTGAATTTCCATTCCAGAACACAGGTTACCCCTTAGATATCTGTGATATCAAGAAGAAGGGCAGAAGTTCTGGGCTGAAAGGGCAGTAAGTCTACCCTGGGGAGGCAGCCCCCACCTGGGACCCTACCACCCTGTGTGCTCTTGAATGGAACCAGAACCACAACAGACACTCCACTCATTCCCAGTGTTTGTTTGTTTGTTGTTTTGTTTCGGTGGGAGGGGTGGAGTGTGTAGTTTTCAAGGCAGGGTTTCTCTTTGCAACAGCTCTGGCTGTCCTGGAACTCACTTTGCAGACCAGGCTGGCCTCAAACTCATAGAGATCCACCTGCCTCTGAGTGTTGGGATTAAAGGTGGGCACACCCCTCTCCCCCACATTCTTGAAAAGCCCTCCACCCTGTTTTCCTTTCCTAATACAAAGGTCCAGTCCAGGGACAGCCTGGAGCTGAGGTGCCATGAGTAAACACCAGCTTTGTTAAACACACCCACTAACCCTCCTGCCCTCTGCTCAGCACAGCTCTATCTTCATTTTTTTTTTTTTTAAGGCAGGGGCTCCTTTGCCTGCAGCTTCCCTAGGATGACCCTGAACTCCACCAGGTGCTGGAATTACACCTGTGGGCGACCACACCTGTTTTAAGTAGTGCTGGAGACGGAACCTGGGGATTTATCCACGCTAGGCAAGGACTATACCAACTGAGCTGCATCTCCAGCCCCTATTTTATCTTTGAAGGAGTCAAAGGACACCAGACACCAGGTGCCTCTAAGGCTTTTGCCTCCTCTGTCGTCTTTCTGCAGAGAGTCTGGGGCCGGAGCCCTTGAATTACTTCCTCCTGGGTGCGAGTCAGAATCCTACTTCTCTGCCTGCACCCTCACATTCCAAGTCTGAAGGCAGCCCTGGGTTACCTTATCCAGCCCAAGTGTCACCCAGATGCCCCTCCCCCTCCCTTCTTGGCTCTAAAAGATAAGGGGACCAGCACTCTGGGCCTTGCCCTTGCCCTGCCCAGAACAAGGGCTTCAGGCTCCCAGCTTATCAGAACCCAGGCAAACAGCCTGGAACTGGTAGACACACTTGAGGGGAAAGGGTGCTCAGGAGGTGGAGAGAGCAACTCAGAGTTTAGACTTGTAGAGGGCAGCAGCTCATTCTTGCTCAGCTCCGTCACCAGTCAGCTGGAAAGTGCTCCCTTTGCCACTGAACCTCAATTTCCCCTAGTGTCAAATAAGGAGGCGGGGCTCCTGATCAAGCCAGGGCACGGTAGGCTCTAGAGCTGACTTTCAATTGGCTGGGGAAGAAATAAAGACCAGAAGCCTCTACAGATAGGTCCAGAAGCTCCATTGGAGAGGCCAGGAGAGGAACTGCAGGCTGCAAACCCCACCGGCCAGATGAACAGGAAATGGTACATTATGGCAAAGAAGGTTGTAGGAAAGCTGCAGCCACAGAGTTTTAAGCAGTTCCTCCCCAAGAGGCTGCTCAATGGCGAGGGGAACGATCCGACTCTACCTTGGAGAAATCTGGCGCATGCCTTTGTTCTTATTTTTGCTTTGATACAGGTTTTCATAGCCCAGGCTGGCCTGGAATTTGTGTTCCTCCTGCCTCCCTCTACGCACCTGGATTGCAGAAATGCACCACCACACCCTTCTGGCCGACACCACCTCAAGCAAGGGATGGAGTTCACATTCCTAGCAGGGACTAGATACCAGTCTGCCTCCCAAGAAGGACTGCCTTGTCTTCAAGATTTTCTTGCTCTAAATGTATTGTCTGCATTTGAGGGTTTGGAGGCAACTGCTAAAGCCTGATTAAGGTTCTCTCTTCAAAATGGTGAAGAAGGGAAGGGTAGTGGAGTTCAAGGGACACGGAGGCACGAAGTGGGTCATCCAAGTCACACCGGCTTTTGACAGATCAGCTTTTTGTTTTTGTTGTTCTGTTTTGTTTTTCGAGACAGGGTTTCTCTGTGTAACAGCACTAGCTGCTCTGGAACTTGCTTTATAGGCTATGCTGGCCTCGGACCCGCAGAGATCTGCCTGCCTCTGCCTTCCAAGTTCTGGGATTAAAGGAGTGTGCCACCATGTCTGGCAAGATCACAGTTTTGGCCGGGCAGTAGTGGCACACGCCTTTATTTTTTTATTTTTTTTTTGCTGGTTTTCTTTTTTTTTTTTTTTTGTGCCACAGCAGTGTGGAAGACAGTGTGAGGGGACCCGAGAGTTCTACACTCCTGCAATGCTTCTCTATGTTTAAGATATTTAATAATAAACAAGAACATGCCTGTAGGATACCCAGAAAAAAAGCTCCAGAATGTTCAGGTGATGCCCTATGATGGCAAGGATTTTAATCCGGCAAGATTGGTTCCACCCAGGTATCAGGAGCAAGACTTGAGATTCACATACTTTAAAGGGTCTTGGGAACAGACATGTTTTCTCAGAAAGGAAATCCATTACTTTCATCAGACTCATACAGGGTTTTAGAAAAACACTGTGAATGAACCCCTGTCCCAGAGCTATTTTCCTTGCAGAGAGAGAATGGGAATAGGGCTCTCCCAAGACCCTGGGGGAAGACACAGTGGCCTAGTCATCACTGCCAAGTCTTCTACCACAGCAACATCTTTGTTAGCGGTTTTAGCTTCTGTTGACTCAGCAGAGGTGACCAGCAGAAAGAGGAAGGCTTCCAGGTGAGGGAACTATACCTCACTCCTGGATACAAATGAACCAGTTCCGGCAGTAGCCAAATGCCTCATTTCGAATGGGTGTTGGACATCGGATGAAGAAGAGGTGGGTGCCTGTGGGCTGCTGAGTCCAAGACTTACAGGCAAGGGCTGCCAATCTGGGGGAGTCATCTGAGGCAGAGCTGAGAGGAGATTTGGGGGCTGGATACCTACTATCTTCAGTCCCAAGACTGCCTATTCATCGGGTATAGGTAAAGATGAAGAAAAGGGATTCCCTGAAGAAATCGTTCTATAAGAGAAGCAAATTCCAAGTCAGGTGTAATCCCAGCATCAGGAAGGCTGAGGTGGGAGGGTTATGAATTGAGGCCAGTATCTCTTCAGTCAGATCCTGAGGGGTGGGGAGTGAATTCTGCCTGAAGAAACAATCCTAGGGACCAGCCTTGCTGTGGTCTTACTGGGTTTAAGCAGAGTATTACTTACCTAGACATCCTTCAGGCCCATCCATCTATTTCACTATCATCCGCCCATCCTCCACCAAACACCATCCATTCAGTTATCTGTCTACTATCCGCCTATCATCTACCCATTATCCACCTACTATCCATCCACCTATCCACCCATCCATTATCCTCTATTCCTCCAGCCATCTACCACCCATCTACCCAGCCACCCAACTTCCCAGAATATGAGCGCCCATAATGAGCTAGGCCCTAGGCTCAGAACTAGAAATGCAAGATGAGTAATACTCAATCAAGGTGTCTGCTCTCAAGAGCCAGGGATGAGCTGAGCATGGTGGGGCATCCTTTTTCTTATTTGCTTTACTTATTTTAGTTCTGTGTGTGCTGAATGTGTTTGGCCTGCATGTGTATCTGTGTGAGGGTGTCAGGTCCCCTGGAAGTGGAGTTACAGACAATTGTGAGCTGCCACATGGAATTGAACCCAGTTCCTCTGGAAGAGCAATCAGTGTTATTAACTGCTGAGCCATCTCTCCAGCCCCCAGTGGTGGTGCATTCTTAATCCCAGCAGCTGGAAGGTAGAAGCAGGAGGATCAGTTTAAAGTCATCCTGTATGTATGTGTGTGTAAGTTTACTGAAAGCACCTACTATGAATGGGTTGATGTTAATCTGTACCTTTAAATTCAGTACTACTTTTATTTTTTAGATGAAATTGGGTGCACCAAAGTTTGGTGCATATATATTTAGGATAGCATGTTATGTTATGTATGTGTTTAGGGCCAGCTACCTGTTGAAGCTACCCTGCATGGGGCTAGAACCAGAAAATCCCAGGAGGCAGAGGGGTACCCTTACCTATGCCACCCTGCACCATATACCCACTACACCCCTCCGAAGACACACGGAAGGATTAGGGTTAGCAGCCTGGCCTGAGTGTGTCAGACACCACCCTCCAGATGTTGTCCTGTACCCTTAATTTCCAGACTCCAAATGGGAGATCACTTCCCTGCCCATAGGTGGGAAGAAGGAAGAAGAGGGCCAATCCCCTTAAAGCCCAACTATGGCACAGCCATAATTGCTCAGACTGGCCATAGCCTGCAGGCTATGGGAGCATCACCTCGCTTGGGAGCGTCAATCTCCCGTGGAAGGACAAACCATCCTTCCCGTTCCCATCCTGATGTCTGAAAGTGCTTCCAGAACATTCGGTGGGTGGGCACCCCTTCCCCCTCTCGCGTTCAGCACAGCAGGCAGAGGGCAGACAGGAGGATCGGTGCAGCCCCAGCTGGTAGCTTGCAGCCCCAGGCCCCGCCCTGGCGCCTCCCCTCCGAGGCTGCCCACGGTCCCTCCTTCCCCAGGCCCTTTTCCTGGCCTCGAGGAGCCGTGCGGCCCGGAGGGGGTGTCGCGGTGGCATTTGGTAATCACACGGCGGCACAAAAGGCCCCGGAGCCACCTGAGAGCGGAATGCGCCGGTGCCCCACCGTGGCCGCGGCCCCTGACACCGCCCGGGCCCGCGCGGCCGGGCGCCTGGCTGACCTGCTGGGGCTGATGAATCCGGCTTTGTGCGACACTGTCACGCCGCGTTAGCCCCACAATGGCCAGCGATATTTTATATGAATTTCCCCCTGGCCGGTGATTAGGCGATCGCCGGCCAGTCATAGCAACCTGGAAGTATGCGCTGCCCGCCGCGCCGTCGGGCGCGAGGGGAAATCCTCTTTCAGACGCTTTAATTCAACACCCCGAAGGGCGTGTGAATCGCCAACAGCATTTTCACTTTTCCCTTGTGCTTAATCTTGTCGTCCTCGCAGGGATATTGTGCTCCGAGCCGAGCTCAGTGGGATGTCGGCCGGGGTCCCCCCTCCCACAGCGGAGAGTTAATGATATACCGGAGAGGCCCCCAGAGCCAGGGGAGCCCCCACCCCCAACGCATCATAAATGGTAACACTTTCGGATGGGGGGGTCAGGGGTCGCAACCTGGATTTGGGGACTCTGCTTCCCTAAAAAGCTGCCCTTTCTGTCCCTCCAGGGCCCTAGGCTCCGGCAGTCTCGCGGGCTGGCCCCATTGGAGCTGGTCCTTCCTTAGGCTGAGCACACACAGAGAGGTGGAGGACCACCCCCTGAGGGGCCATGATGCTAAGGCCAGTCATTAGGAAGGGGGCTTGCCTGGGGGAGGGGAGGAGGCCAAGCTACAGTTCCCTGCTCAGACCCCAAGGAGCAGGGAGTAAGTTGGGAAAAAAAAGGTAAGTTCCTCCCTGGCTTGACCAAGGGCAGGAATCTAAACACCCAGCAGACACTGAGAACCTAAGGTCTATAAGCATCCACCTCTGCCACCTGTTGTGACTCCAGAGGTCTTGGGGACCCAGCAGAAGTCTAGTCACTATGTGCTGTAGGTATGACTGGCCTGGAGGTATACCTTAAGAGGGAAGGGTGAACCACACCCAACACAGGTAAGAGGCTCAAGCTGGAGAAGCTGTCCAGGTCAGTGGGGTCCAAATGAAGACTTAACAATGAATAAGAGCTGCCGGAATAAGCAGTAAGCCCCCGGGAGTCATTAGGGCCACTTCCACTGGCAGGTGCAGAACTGTAACTATGGGTATATTCGGCCCTTCCTTTGTCCAGAAGCTGCTAGGCCCAGGAGCTTCTGAGGACCCCAGAATGCAATATGCAGGCAGGTAGAGACCCCAGCGCCCATGACCGTTGGTTTCAGGCTCCAGACTCCAGGCCATGCTCTTTTGTGTTCTAGCTGTAACTGTCTCACTTAGCCAGGAGGATCAGGCCCCTTACAAGGACACACATTGTTTAAGAGCCTGGTTCTGGACTCAGAGCCCCCATGGCCTCTGCACCTCTCGCTAGCCTCCTAGCCAGACCAGCTGTTTGTTTGTTTGTTTGTTTTTCAGTATTTTGAAGCTGAATAGACCAGCTGTTTTGTTTTTGGTCCATCCTGTGACCGCTGCCTCTGGACAGGCTGGCCCCACCCATTTCACCTTGCCAGATGGTCAAGACAGGGGAGCCACCGAAAGCCTGCTTCCAAGTGTCTCAGGACTGCCCCAAGGGACCTATAAACTGCTCATAATCATCCTGTACTCAAAATTCTTCAAATGCTTCCTGACCCAAGGCAGGTAGTTAGTTAGTTCCCTGCTACCTTTAGGTGGAAGGGCAGAGCCATCTAGAACCTAGCTCAACATCCAGGGGCTGGAGCTTCTTCCTCAGGCTCAGCCCAGGTCTCAGGTCAGACAGATACAGGGTGGAGATGAACACACACTTTGTCATGTGTTCATACAAGCCCCCATTCAAACATGCATGCTCAGTGCACACACATATGCACACACACATGTACAGTGTACATGGACATACCTACACAGAGACACTTGGACAGCCACATGTGTGTGTATACAATGCACGTGAGCACACATGTATGTATATTTGTGTGTGACTTCCAATCACATATCTACATATATGCATGAAATACAGATGCATGCACACACAGGTGCACACATGTACATGTACACTGGTACATGCACACACCGGCACACATTTATACACAGCACACACATTCATCTATTCACATATATACCTATGTAAGTAAGGTACAGCCACACAGATGCACACTGCCACATGTTTAGGAATGGACACATATGTAGACATATTAACTAATATGCACACTAAACACGTTCACATTCCCAAGTACACATGCCCACCTAAGACACTCATACACACATGTATATATAAAACACATGCACACACATTTGTATATAACACATGGGTGCACAATCTCATATACATGCATACATGGATGCAAGAGGCTGGCTCCTTTCCTCACGGCTGGCTGGTAGATGTTAAACTCTGTTCAACAGAGGCCACCTCGGCAGGGGTGGCCAGGCACCCCTGTGGTCCCTGCCACAAAGCCTAGGGTAACCTTTGACATGATTAGGGTTGCCCTGACCCTAATCCAATCAGATTGATTACTTTGAGGCCAGCGGGCAGGCAGGGGGTGGGGGGGCACAAGGGCTTCTGGAGCCAGCCTTTCTGGGGGCACATGGAGGGTTCCTTCCTCCCCAGGCCACCAGAAGAGAAAGAGAATAAGAACTAGGGAGGGGGACACAGGGAGAGGGACATGAGCAGGGGGAGGATGAGGACTTTGGGGGAGTGGAGGGGACAGCGCGAAAGGAGGAAGCAGCAAACTGCAGAGAGGACTGTGCAGGGATGCAGGCTGCTATCCTGTACAGGGGTGCAGGCTGCTATCCAGCAGGAAACCCTCCAGTGCTGCTAGGGGAAGCCAGGCACCCTACGCTCTATCTCAAAGGAGGCTTCTAGGAGGGGGTAGGTGGAGGAGTGTGGGCAGGTGCGTCCTCAACCCCAAAGCTGACAGGACTGGTTGCTCTCTAGGGCAGAACTGCTAAGTACCTGTGGCCTCTGCTTGTCCCTAGACGGCCTGGAGTGTTTGTTCAAGAGCCTCGTGTGGAGACCCTCAATACTCTGCAGCTCCCCTACCCTCACCCAACAACATAAATGTGATGGGGTGCTCACCTCAGGAACAGCCTGCCTCTTTCCTCCACCCTCGTGCCTACTCTCCTCACTGCTCCTGCCATGCCAGAAACAGTTCACCCATACTGGTGAGCCCTGCTGCCTTCCTGGTCTTTCTGCTCCTCTCGCCTGGGCCTCCCCAGGGTGATCATATCACTGTCTTCCTGGAGAGTCTGCAACCAGGGTGAGGAGCTCCCATTTTGCTTCAGTGTCCTGACTTAGGATTCTACCAACTTCTGTATGCTGAATTCCCAAACAGCTCTTGGGAATGACTGCCTGTGCATCCTTAAAGAAAGAGAGGAAAGGAGAAAGTCCCTCATAGTCCAGACTAAGTGCCATCTCCCCAGGGAAGCCCTCCAGGATACCCTCAGGCATCAGCACCTTGCCTTTCAGCCATCCAACACACTCACTTATATGCCAGCACACACTTGGGTGTACCCATAGGATGCTGGTCACACACACATGGTCTGTGTGCACCAGCAGTGTGCGATGAGGGGTTATTATCATATACTACACCCACTGCAGAACCTCTCATGTCCCAGCTCTGGCTCTGGAAGATTTCTGGATCTTTCTAGAGTGTGCTCAGCCCTGGAGAATTTGTCCTTGAAATCAAGAAAGGGGTGCTGCCACTAGCTACAGCACCATGGGAAACTCTGATCTCTTCCAGTTCTGTTTTCCATAAAACTTAAGGAAGAAAGATGAATGGATGGCTCGTGTCTATAGTCTCAGCTACTTGTAAGGTTGAAGCAGTAGGATTGCCTAAGTTGGGGCATTCAAGAAGAACCTGGGCAACATAGTAAGATGATATCTCAAAAGATCCACCTGCTTCTGCCTAAGTACTAGGATTAAAGATGTGTGCCACCATGTCCCATCTAGAAACCTTTTCATAATAGATTGTCATAAAATTTTTGACATCATTCCAAAAGATCAAAAGAGTAGATTATTTAATACAAACAAATTTCTCTCAGGGCTGGAAAGATGGCTCAGCACGTAAGAGTGTGTACTGTTCTTGCAGAAGACTCAACATCCACATAGCACCTCACAACCATCTGTAACTCCAGTTCCAGGGGATCCAACGACCCCTTTTGACCTCCACAGACCCTTGCATACTGTGCACACACACACACACACACACACACACACACACACACACACCTAAAATAAAATAAAAAATATATTAAAAGATCCTTGCCAGGTAGTGGTGGCGCATGCCTTTAATCCCAGCACTCAGGAAGCAGAGGTAGGAGGATCTCTGTGAGTTGAGGTCAGCCTGGACTAGAGCAAGTTCCAGGACAGGCTCCAAAGCTACACAGAGAAACCCTGTCTCCAAAAATAAACAAACAAAAAGATCCATTAGGTGCTAAAGAGAGAGAGCACTGGCTGTTCTTCCAGAGGTCTGAAGTTCTAGTCCCAGCACCCACATGGTGGCTCACAACCATATGTAACGCTAGCTCCGGGCATACAACGCCCTCTTCTGTCCACTCTGGGCACTACATGAATGTGGTACATAGATACACATGCAAGCAAAACATCCATATGCATAAAATAAAAATAAAGTCTTTCTAAAAAATCATTTATCTACCTATCTATGAATAAGGGTGTCTTACTCCTGAATCTACAAATTAAAAAATCGGATGGACCCACAGTTATCATTGTCTATGGCAAAGGGCTGAAAGCAGTCCCTCTAAGGTTAGGAAAATGGACACTCACTCTGGACATCAGAGCAAGGAAGCGAGGAATGAAGTACTGAGCTTCCAGAGTGGGAGGAAGAGGTGGAATCGTCCTGTATGTAGAGCAGCCCAAGGAATCAATAGGAAAAAAAAAAAAGACTTGTCAGAGCCTATGAACAACTTTAGCCAGGTCACAGAGCAGCTGGTCAGTTGTACTGCACACCACTCTACCGCTGTCTCCCAGTAACCAACAATCTGGACACAACAGTAGACAGGAAAACAAAACAATAATGAACTGGGAGCGCTTGGATGACAGAGGCAGGTGGATCTCTGTGAGTTAGAGGTCAGCCTGGTCTACACTGTGAGAAAAGCAAGATAGGGCTGGGCTGGTTAAGAGCACTTGTTGCTCTCGCAGAGGAGCAAGGTCCAATTCCTAGCACCCACATGGCAGCTCACAACTGTCTGCAACTCTGATTCCAGGGGTTCCGAGTCCCTCTTCTGACCTCCTTGGAACCAGGCACGCGTGTGGTGCACAGACATGTGCAAGCAAAACATTCATGTGCAAAACAGTAATTAATTTTAAGAAAGAGCTGGGCGGTGGTGATGCACACCTTTAATTCCAGCATTCGGGTGGCAGAGGCAGGTGGAACTCTGTGAGTGTGGGTTTGAGGCCAGCCTAGTCTACAAAGCAAGTTCCAGACCAGCTAGGACTACATAGAGAAACCCTGAAAAACCAAACCAAAATCAAACAGAGAGAGAGAGAGAGAGAGAGAGAGAGAGAGAGAGAGAGAGAGAGATCATTTACAACAGAACAAAGATGGAAGAAATACTTAGGAACCATTAATTTAAAAGGCAATGTACAAGACATAGATGGAAACTACCAAGAGTCATGTAAGGGAAGTAGGGCCATGAAGACATCCCATGTTCATGGATCAGGAGACTTAACACTACGAGTGTGGCAGTATTTCTCCTCCTTTGGGTCCTACACAATCCCTAAATTCCCTAAGTATTTTTACAAGTGGTAGCTGGAGAGATGGCTCAGGAGTTAAGAGCACTGGTTGTTCTTTCAGAAGATCTTGGTTTGGTTCTCAGCGCCACATGGCAGCTCACAGCTGTCTATAACTCTAGTTCTAGGGGATCTGATGTTCTCTTTTGACTTCTGTGGGCACCAAGAACATACATGATACACATGCATGCATGCATGCAAAATATTTATTCACAAAAAATAATAAATAAATCTTAAAAAATTACAAGTAAATCATAACATGCATATGGAGTATAAATGGCCTCAAATAACCAAAACAATCTTGAGGGAAAAAACACTACAAAGCTATAGACATGAAAACAGCATGGCACTAGTATGAAGATGATCATACAGACCAATGGAATAGAACAGACAACCTGCACATAGATGCATGCATATAGAGCTGATTGATTTTTGATGAGTGAACCAAGGCCATTCAATGAGGAAACAATGCTCTTTGCAACAAATGGAGTTTGAATAGTTGCATTTCCACATGGAAAAGAATGAAGGTGGATCCTATTCTCATACCATAAACAAAAATAATTCACTCAAAAAATATCAAATGGAGCTGGAGAGATGTTTAGTGTTCAAGAACACTGGCTGCTCTTCCAGAGGACCCGGGTTCAATTTCCAGCATCCACATGGCGGATTACAACCGCCTGTAATTCCAATCCCAGGGGATTTTCTGGCCTCTGTGAGTACCAGGCATGTGGCACACAAACACACATGCATGCAAAACACCCATACCTATAAAATAAATAATTTTTTAGATTAAAACAAAATCATAACTTAAATGTCAGAGTTAAAGCTATAGGCTTCTACCTTTTATTTTTATTTATTTTTAAAATTAATTTATTTTTTTAATATAGGCTCTCATTGTGTAGCCCTGACTGGCCTGGAACTCTATATAGACAAGACTGTTCCTGAACCTACAGTCCTGGGAATAAAGTCACAGGCCATCACATCCACCTTGAATCCTTAAGACTCTTATAAGAAAACTTAGTAAAAGCGAGCTTCTGTAGCCAGTGCAATGGTGGTGCACATCTTCAATCCTAACACTTGGGAAGCAGAGACAGGCGGATCTCTGTGAGTTCGAGGCCAACCTGGTCTACATAGTGAGCTTCAGGACAGCCAGGGCTACACAGAGAAAACCTCTCTCTCAAAAAATAATAAAATAAAATAAACCAAACCAACCAACCAAACAAAAAACCCAAACACCCATACCTCGGGTTTGTCAAAGTTTTATTAAAGATCAAAAGCCAAAGAAAGAGTTGGGAATGGTCGTGAAAATTAAAGACTCCAGTTCCCAGCACCCATAACGGGCAGCTCACAACTGTCGTAACTCCAGTTCAGGGGTATCTGAACTCTGGATTGGTCTCCAAGGGCACCCTCCCACAGGTGCACAAACCCATACTTAGACACACATGCTACACACTAAAATAAATAAATAAAAATTAAAAAAATCTATGCGTGTTTTGTTTCCACGTTGTAGAGGCTAGAAAAGAGAGTGAGATTCCATGAGACTGGAGTTACTGATGGTTGTGAACTTCCATTTGGGTGCTGGGAATTGATCCCAAGTCCTCTGGAAGAGCAACCAGTCCTCTCAAAAACTGGGCCATTTCTCTAGCCCCCCAAATGGCTTTTTTTCTTTTTCTTTTTGGTTTTTCTATAGCTTTGGAGCTTGCCCTGGTCGCACTGTAGACCATGCTGGCCTCAAACTCACAGAGATCCGCCTGTCTCTGCCTCCCAAGTGCTGGGATTAAAGGCGTGTGCCACCACTGCCCAGGTGATTTTTTTTTTAAACTTTTGTGTTTCAAAAGACACTTTCAAGAAAGTTGAAAAGAAAGCCAAGCATGGGAGCATATACTTATTAATCTTAGCACTCAAGAGGTGGAATCAAGATGGTTAGGAACTTAAGACCAGCCTGGGCTATACGAAACCCAGTGCCAAGATTAAAGAAAGAGCCCACAGATTGAGAGAAAATGTTTGCAAGTTATGTAATGCATGAGGGACTTGCAAAGAAGTATTGTCTGCTAAAAGTCTGTTAAGAGGTGATTGTTGATTATATAGTATGTAGATATGTATACTTATATGTACACATGTATGTATGTATGAGTCCTTTATATTATATATTATTTATATTATATATGTATATATATGTTATATCCTTTATATGATACATAAAGGACTCTTAAAACCAAATTATCAGGCTCAGCAAGATGGTTCAGTGGGTAAAGGAGCTTGTCACCAAGCCTGATGATCTGAGTTCAATCCCTGGGACCCACATCATAGGAAGAGAGAACAGATCCCTATTTTCTGACTTCCACATATTTGATGAGGCATAAATATTCACATACACACACAGAGAGAGAAACTAAAAATGTGATTTAAAAAACACAAATAACCCAAACCAAATACAAATAACCCCATTAAAAACAAATAAAAGAACAAAATAGGTATCTTTCAAAAAAGGACACATATAACCGAAAGTTCAAGAAAAGATGCTCACATCCACCGCAGCAGCTACAAGAAAACAAGAAGTCCTGGTGAAATGGGGAAACTGAGTCCTAAACCCCCATCTGTCAGCAATGGGAATATAAAAGTTTGTTGCTTCCTCAGTGTTAAAACACAGTTGGTGTGTTATGTGGGTTCCTTCCTTGCTCCTGTGAGAGACACACCTTAGCATTATGGGAATAGTAGCATGCTCGCACAGACTCCCCAGTGGAGGTGGTTGCATTATGAGACTGGTTGCATGCTCGCACAGACTCCCCAGCAGAGGTGGATGCATTATGGGACTGGTAGCATGCTCCCACATACTCCCCAGTGGAGGTGGATGCATTAGTTGCTACTGCTGTGATAAAATACTCAACAGAAAAAAAGTTTTTGGAATCTTTTGGCTCAGGATTCCAGTTGTTTCAATCCATCACAGAGAGGCAGGAGGGCGAGAGGCTCTGGCTGTGGTAAGAGGAGCCAGGCTTGCTCACTGCTGCACAGGCTAAAGGCTGGAACCTTCAAAGGCCAACCTCTCTTGTCTACGCCTGCCAGTTAGACCACAGAATCTAAAGGCTCCACAGTTTTCAAAATCAGGTCACAAGCTGGGGACTGAGTGTCCAAAACATGAGCCTATGGAGGACACTCCAGATCTCAACCACAGGTATTAGGAAAGGTCAACCATCTCTCCTCACCCACTCAACACAGCCATCCTTTATCACCTGCGGAACCTTCGAGTGGAACAGGCATCCACCTTTCCCCCAAAGTCCCTTCTGCTTTCTTTTTATCGGAGAAGCAAAGTCCTGAGAACCCCCATGCTGAACATGTACAGGGTTCCCTGTACACATGTCTCCTGCCTGGGGACCATGGTCATGACAAGATACTGAGACCCATGTAAGAAGCAGCTGCTCTGCACACACACTGAACATACATGTGCATGCTCCACATATATGTGCGCATGCCCCAAACCCCAGGTGCCACTGCACGCAGCCATATACGGGTTTGCATGTGAGTGCAGCCCCACACTGAAGCCATATGTGCACCTGCATGTACGCACCACTGCCACAATACCGTGATGCTGTGAACTGAAATGTTGCCTGCTGAAGAGGTGGGGAGAGGGGATCGGATCCCAGGCTGGGAAGTAATTAACAGATGTGACAGGGTCATAATATCAAGTTTTTTTTGAGAGACAGGGCGTAGTTGGGGGGAGAGGGTAGAAGCATGCTGGAGACATGCCCTGGGAAGGTATCTTCATCCCTGCCTGGCCCCTTTCTGTTGCTTTCTCTGCTTCCAGGTTACAGTCAAGTAAGCAACTGTGTGTAATGCATTCCAACCTTACCTCATGACGGCCTTGCCTGAGGCAGCAGAGCTGTGTAACTATGTAACAATGTAACCACGCAGCCATGTAACCATGTAGCCATGTAACCACATAGCCATGCAGCCATGTAACCCTGCAACCCTGCAGTCATGTAACCATGTAACCATGCAGCCATGTAACCATGCAACCATGTAACTATGTAGCCATGTAACCACATAGCCATGTAGCCATGCAGCCATGTAACCCTGCAACCCTGCAGTCATGTAACCATGTAACCATGCAGCCATGTAACCATGCAACCATGTAACCATGTAGCCATGCAGCCATGTAGCCATGGACTAAACTCTCTGAAACCCGTCTTCCCTCTTCAAGTTGTTTGTATCAGGTCCACTGTTGTAGCAAAACAAAAATAAAAAGCAAGCAAACAAAAAACAACAAAATACACATGTGCTGCTTGTACACAGTCAAGTAGGAAGACGTGTACACACTAGCATTTGTATTGCGGCATGTACCTAGATCACATTTCCATGAATACCCAGGATGGGCCACATGTACACATACTATAAGCCATTTTCGCTAATATCACTCTTGGGATCCTAGCTTCCCCTGTATACAGCAGTGACTGTTCCTGTGGGGAGCAACTGCATAATTAGCCTGACTGGCAGCTCTGAAGTTGCAAACTACAATTACTTTCCCATTTTATAGATAGGTAGGGACGCTGACACTTCTGGGAGTGAGCTGACGGATGTAACCAGGAGAGAAAAACCAATGGTGGGTGATGATGTTGGGTGAAAGGGGGTCAGAGGAACCACAGGGTCAGGGCTGGTGGCAGGATGTTGTTATATGAGGTGAACAGCTGGGTTGAGGATGGAGGCTGACGGAACTGGGCTGAGCCACACCGGCAGCGGATTGCTGGAAACGGAAGGCAGGGGATCAGACTTCAGGGAGCAGAGGAACTGAACCCCCAAAGGCTCCTGGTACTGTCATCTACCTTGACCTGACTGGAAGAAAGAATTTAAATACCTTCAAGGTCACAGCGAGACTGCTGCAGACGCCCAGCCCCAGCTCCCTCTCCACAAGGCTGTTCTTGAGGAAAGTGTCCAGTGTCCAGGCTTCCAAGTCAGACTCGCAAAGCCCTGGTTGCTGTTCCATTGGGTACCTCGAGTTTGGGAACATCCAGCAGATGCACAGGGTTGGGGGGCTCACAAAGGGGCTGAGTGCATTTTGACCTCTGCAGCAAGCACCTGAGGCTGGGAGGCTCACCAACCACAGACATCCATTGCTCACAGTTTTGGTCTACCCACTCTCCACTGCTTCCACAGGGGAATGATGCCCTAGCCAAGAGAATTAGGTCACGTCAAAATACTTTCTACATGTGTATAAAAATGTCCTCTTAAAACCCAGTGAATATACATCTATAGAATTAAAAAAAAAGAAATGAAATTCACAGAATGCATCATCCTATACATATAAAAATTTTTTTTACATATAAAATTCTACACAGACACAGACACACACACACGCACACACACACACACACACACACACACACACACACCACATAATGGAATAGTATTCAGCTGTTAAAAAGAATGAAGCATTGATATGTGTGTGGCAACATAGGCGAACTTTGTAAACCTCACACTCAGTGAAAGGAACCAGCTACAAAGGGCCACTGAGTGCATAATTACACAGAGAGGAAATGTCCAGAATAAGAAAACCACAGGGGTAGGAAGCAAACCAGTGGTTGCCAGGGGCACCGTGTAATGGGTTTGGGGTTTCCTTTTGAGATGATGAAAATATTTTGGAATTAGAAGAGGTGGTGTCGCAATTCTGTGGGTGTGCTAAGTGTGCTGAGATTGTATGTTCTAAAGTGATTTAAATTATAGGATTTTCCCTTCTCTCTCTCTCTCTCTCTCTCTCTCTCTCTCTCTGTTTTTTTTTTTAAGGGAAAAGCTTTCATTTGGTGTGTGTTCTCTTCCCTTCTGTCCCCGATTCTCCTCCATGTCTTTGTTTCCCCTTCTCTTGGTCTCTCTGATTCTGCCTCTCTGCCTCTGTCCTGAATCCCAGAAGCCACAGAAGTCTTTGCCCTGTTCAGAGCCCTCTCTTGCACCTGGTGCTGAGCCAGCCTTACATGGACTTGCATGTGGATGGGACGCATCAGGAAGCTGAGACAGCCCAGCCCCTGACCCCCGGCAGCAAGAGGTCAACACGTGGTAATTATTGCCTTAACCACTACACTTTAGGATAATTTGCTCTTTGCCAGCAGCTAACCAACACCCAGCCCTCCTGCCATTTTCTCCTTTCCAAATCAGCCCAGAAGCCCCAAGGCCTGCTAGCTGCCATCCCTCCTCAACACACTCCAAGCCTCTCCCACCCTAGTTCCCTTCCCCCCGCCCTTTTTTTTTTTGAAGCATTGGTTGGGAGGAGGAGGACGGAAACCCAGCCAGGTGGAGTTTGGAAGGCCTTGTGATGTCCACATAGAGATGATCCTAACCACCCAGGTTACCTTTGTCCAGAACAGGGCCAAAGATTGCCAGGCTGTTGTTGACGGTGGTGCAGTTCCAACGCCGGCCTCGGAACTGGTGCTGGCACTCCTGGATGCCAGCCTTGACACCTTCAGCCACGCTGGGCATGATTTCCACATAGTTCCTGCAGAAGCGCAGCTGCTTGGGCACCAGGCCTGGGATGCTGGCACACAGGATGGGCTGAGTGCTCAGGGAGGAGTACTGGGGTCCCACAGCCAAGGACCTGGTGGGAAGACAAGGCGGTTAGTGAGGCCATCTCGGAAACAGACATTTTGGTACATACATACAGTGCTGGGACTGGTGCTGCTTCTACCACGAAGGATACCTAGAGACAGGATGCTGCTGACCATGTAACTAAGATGGGGGTTAGATGTCAAGCTGTCACAATTTACTGTGTGCAGAAACCAGCCCAGCGTTCCTGCTCTATAGAGGTCTAGGGACCGTGAGCCTGTGGCTCAGGCTTCTGAAGGCACTGGAGGATGCAGAGACCGATGGAGAGCAAAGGATGAGGATGGTGGCTAAGGGGTCTCAATGGATCCCAGAGCAGATGGCATTGACTAGTTCAGGGTCTTCCCCGAGGAGGGGAATGGTCAGATCTGGGGCAGGGAAGACACTAGCTTCCAAGGCAAGGTATGAAATTTGCACTAAATTAATTCCTTCCCACTTTGGACTATTCACCCCAAGATATAAAAACAGATATCCTCAAAGAGTGAGTAGGGCATGAGTAGAAGGCTGTAGGTAAAGGCCAGGCAAACATGAGGTCCTGAGATAGGATCCTTAGCACCCATGTAAAAACCAGATTGGCACATATCTATAACCATAGCAACGAGGGTGAGGGGGCAGAGAGACAGCCAGTCTAGATAGTGAGCTCTGGGTTCAGTGACAGACCCTGCCCCCAAAGCAAAGGTATAGAGTGACATCAACCTTTGGCCTACATCACACATGTGCATTATGCACAGCAGATAATAAGATTATGCACACAGTCTGCACACTCTTCTGTATGTGCCAAACCTAGATGACAATGTTCCTAACACGGTAGAGTCACACTATACTGCAGGGAATGCTGATGCAGGAAGACCACACATTCAGTACATGTGCAGGGATTTCTCCAAATACTTTCTCTTTTTTCCCTATTTTTGCTTGTTTTGTTTTGTTTTTCAAGATAGGGTTTCTCTGTGTAGGCCTGGCTGTCCTAGAATTCACTCTGTAGACCATGCTATTCTCGAACTCACGGAGACCCACCTGTCTCTGCCTCCTAAATTCTGGGATTAAAGCTGTGGGCCACCACACCCGCTATCATCACCCCTTTTTAGAAACACTCACTATTAGGGCTCATTCTGTAACTGAGGCTAGTCTGGGACTGGCTATGTAGTCCAGGCTGGAACTTAATGATCCTTAGACTCCTACTGCTGAGATTGCAGGCATCATCACGGCCATCTTTTTTTTTTTTTTCCTGTCCTGGAACTAGCTCTTGTAGACCAGGCTGTCCTTGAACTCACAGAGATCTACCTACCTCTGCCTCCTAAGTGCTGGGATTAAAGGCCTGTGCCACCACCACCCGGCTTAGCCATCTTTTTTTGAACCACAACTTAAAAGAAATATTGGTTAGGTCTTTGGGGACTGATCATGAGGGAAGAGCAGAGTTTTCTCATAGCTATGGCTTCCCCAAATGACGCTTACATCCCATCAAGTGCCTCCAGTCCCAATTCATGGTTTTCAGATCCCCAACACATCCATCTCTGGGGTCTACTCCACATAGAGCTGGTCTCTCCTATCTCCGGAAACACTCAAGGAACCTGTGCAGTCTGTGTCCCTGTGTTCGCCCATGATAGGGAGGGCCTGCTCTTTGCTCCTTTCTCCTCTCTGTCTTTGGTATGGATAAGGCCTGTGGGCTAGGTGGGTAGGTTTCTTACATGCACATCTGCTTATGATAGGCACCATGTTCACAGGAAGGCAGGCCTGGTGCAGGCAGGGACTGTGTCTGCTCTCAGTAGCTTTGAGTCTTATGTATTTAGTCTGGTTCAAAGGTGTCCCCTTCCCTGCCTGCAGTAGGAATTAGCTTGCATTCTCCTCTCTAGGTGCAGATCACGATGGCTGTCTGTGTGCCCCGGCTGGCACTAGATGGACCATGCGGGAACCTTTGAGTGTGGGGAGAGCAGACACTTGGCGGAATGAAGAGATCACTGTCCAAGGTCCTGGCTTGAGGGTCGCGATGCAGGCATATGGAGTGGACTGGGATCTGTGCTTCCTGCTCTCAAGGATGGTAGAGAGAAAGGGCTTGGTCAGGTTCCCTGAGAAGAGGGAGAGACTAGACTGAGGAGGAAAACCACTGCTACGCCTTTTCACCATGCCACTTTTGGCTGAACACTTAAAACCAGAAGGTCCCATCATGTCTTGTCAGGCCCCTCTGCTTTCCTCCTAGTACAGTGGATCCAGAAGGACTTTGTCTCTCCTTCCACCAGTCCTTAGCTGTCCTCTGCACCCGCACTCACCCTGAGACTCTCCCACCTGTGGGAAAGCAGAATTTCCCCTTGGTTGAGCAATGTCTTTCTCTCTCTCTCTCTCTTTTGCTCTCTCTCTCTCTCTTCCTTCCTTCCTTCCTTTCTTTTTTGCTTTGTTTTTTGTTTTTTGAGACAGGGTCTCTCTATATACCCCTGACCATCTTGGACCTTGCTACGTAGACCAGGTTGACTTAAAACTTACAGAAATCTGTCTGCATCTGCCTCCTGAGTGCTGTTTCTTTCTTTTAAAAAAGCATTTATTTTTATTTTATCTTATGGTCTGGGTGTTTTTCCTGTGTGTTTGTGCACCACTGCACTTATTTCTGCAGTGCTGTGGATCAAACGTAGAGCTTCATCCATGCTAGACAATCTTTCTACTCATTGAGCTATGACCATGGCTCTCAGAGAAGGGGTAAGGACATCTGCCTCTCTGCCCAAAAGAGGGGCCATCCTCATTTCCGAATGTAGTTAACTAGGAGACTTAGAGTAAGAATTTCTTAAATAGCAGAAAACGAGAACCTGGTCATGTCCGTTTTCACAACAGGAATTGCCCAGGACCAGTGGCCAGTTCCCAAGAGTGGGTGGTCTCCTTTGTTAGATGCCAGAAGTCAGGGCTCATTCTGGATGCTGACGCTGTAGAGATGAGCTAAAGAAGAGGATGCGGCAGAGGTACACAGCCGTGAAACTGCTGCAGGTGGCATGGAGTTGTCAGACCTCAGCCCCCTTCTCACCCCAGGGAAGGCAGAGAGGGGACTTCCCAGGTCCACGGCTGCTCCCAGCCCCCTTCCTGGGGATGCTGAGTCAGCCTGTTCTACCTCCCCTCCTCTGGGCAGGTCCCTGCTCGCCACCTCCCCTAGTAGGCCAGGGTGTGGGCAGCTCCAGCAGGATCCTCCTGCTCTCCCTCATGGATTTAAGGAGGTACAAGCGAGCCTTCTCTGGACCCAAGGACCCCTTAAGACTCTTGAATCATAGCCTGGATCATTTCTCATTCCCTGAGAGCTAGACCATCAGGAAAGGCCAGGCACAGAGACTTGTGGGGAGAACGCTGAGGGCTGAGCAAGGGTTACTGTACGCGTTGTATGACGGAAAGGCAGGGGCCAAAAGAATCATTAAGTATCAGGATTTCAATTGGGTTGTGATTTTTTTTTTCATGGTCAATCTAGTTTTGTTTTAGTTTGTTTAGTTTCTTCTTCCTCCCTCCCTTCCTTCCTCCCCCCTCCCCCGCCTTCTGTTTTTGTTTTCTGAGACAGGGTCTCATGCATCTCAGGCTAACTTCCAATTTGTTACATTGCTGACCTTGAGATCTTCATCCTCCTGCCTCCACCTCTTGAGTGCTAAGATCTCAGGTGTGGATTTTGTGTGTACTAGCAAGCCCTCTACTAACCAAACTACATCCTTGAACTTGCCCTGTAGACAAGGCTAGCCTCGAATTCACAGAGATCCATCTGCCTCTACCTCCCAAGTGCTGGGATGAGGGATAGCTATACAAAGTTAAACATCAATTTACTAATTTGTTTTTCTTTATGTGTTTTGAGACAGGGTCTCATGTATCTCAGAATGCTCTCTAACTCCATATGTAGCAAAGGGTGACCTTAAACTTCTGATTCTCTCCAGTGCTATTTCAAGCGTCCTCCCAGACATTTGGCCAGCTTACCATTTACTGAGTGTCTCTTTCTCCTCCTTTCCCTTCTTGGCTAATGCCCTGCCAGGCAACCATTACCGAGCAACAAGCTCTTGCTAGGTAGCCCAGGCTAGCCTCAAACTCATAATTCTCTAGGCTCAGCCACCCTAATCTGGGATCCCAAATGTGTACCACCACATCTGATTTACTCTCTCTTAACACCAGCACGCGGGGAGACTGACCACAACGTAAGAGCTAAGAGTACTTTATCTGCTTTATCAGTGAATAAAGGTGCCTACTGCCAAGTCTGACAAACTTCAGTTTGATCCTTAGAATCCACACCATGGAAAGAGAGAACAGATTTCTGACATTGTCCTCTGACACCCCATAAGCATGTTGTGGCATGTGCACAAATACAAGTAGATACATACAATAAATACATAAATAAATAAATAAAATAAAATAAAAATTAAAAACTAAAATAGCCCAGATGGAAAGTGGAGACAATACAAGAAGAAGAAGAAGAAGAAGAAGAAGAAGAAGAAGAAGAAGAAGAAGAAGAAGAAGAAGAAGAAGAAGAAGCAGCAGCAGCAGCAGCTGCTCTGGGGGCACATGTCACTACCTTGTTGACTTAGCCTGTGGACAGATGTCCCTTTCTGCTGCTGCTTCTCAGGACCTTTCTTTCCACAGATCATCTCACACTGTATTTGTTTTTTCATTACCCTTGCCCTGTATTTGCCTGCCCTCTGCTGCAGGTCCCCTGAGCCCACTGGGTGGAAGCTCATGGATGATATCTTTGTAGACCCTGCCTGTGATTCCCTCCAGCTAGACAAACTAGGACAGGTGCAACCCAAGGCCACTTGGGACAAGAAATCAAGGCTTGGTGAGTATAGCCTGTGCCAAGATTTCAGGTTAATATGGCAAAAACAGCAAAGACAGTAGTTCCATTACATTGGCTCCCAAGGGGTCAATCTTGTGCCTTGTATTTTGTTACAGGGCCTCTCATTGGGACTTCTGGCTCACTGATTAGGCTAGGCTGACTGGCCAGTGAGCCCCAGGGGCCTGCCTGTCTCTACCTCCTCAATACTGGTATTTCAAAGCTATGCCACTCTATTCCTTCCACTTTTTATGTGTGTTCCGAGGATCAAGCATAGATCCTCATGCTTGTATGGCAGGTACCTCAGTCACTGAGTGAGCTATCTTCTTGGCCCCAATACACTATGGCGTTCTTAAAATTAAGAAATTAAAATTAAGCTCCAATCCAAGCAAAATAACATTTCTGAATGAATCCAATATAAAGAGTCCATGTGTAGCCACAATGACATAGAATTACAAAGGTGGCCTGCTTCCCCTATATAGCAATAGCACTACTTTCACCAAGGGAGAGTCATCAAGGGAGGTGAGTGTGGTGGCCACAACCATTACGTCTCATCTCACTCACTGTGCTGGTCTAGCCTGGTCTGCCCTTTGAGACTCTTGGAGTCTCCATAGCTTGGAGTGTCCATAGCTGAATGGGAGGTGACTGAGCTAGAACATGGTGGGCCCAGTGTCAGAAACATGTTTTTGTCTGTTTGTTAGTTTGTTTTGGTTTTTTGAGACAGGGTTTCTCTGTGTAGCCCTGGCTGCTCTGGAACTCACTCTGTAGATCAGGATGACCTTGAACTCACAGAGATCTGTCTGCCTTTGCCTCCCAAGTGCTAGAATTAAAGGCATGCCCCACCATCACCTGGCTGGAAACATGGCTTTTAAACCATTGATCGGAGGCTTCTTCCAGCTTGATGTTCCACAGCTCTAAAGACGCTGCACAGACAAGGAACCTTCTAAGGCATAAGTTCAAATGCAAAGCACCTAAGTGTCTTCGTGGGGTCTGAAGGGCCTTTACCACCTGCTCTTTCTACCCCATTCTCCTAGGAGTTATCCATGGGCACAATTTCCCCTAGACTCCTTCATCTGGAATCCCATTGGCCTCTCTGGCCTCTCTGGAGTCCTCAATCCTTCTTAAAGGCCAAGACATAGCAGGTCTAAACTCCCAAGAGATACCAGGGGTTGAAGAAGAGACAGGAACCAATGAAACCTGAGCCCTGGCAGTAAGCCAGTCACACTTGCCTGCTCATAAGCCCCTAAGGGATGGCCACAAGCTAAACAGACTAGTTGGCGCTCCTTGCTCTGTCCAGCGGGAACCTAGTCTTTATTAAGCCCCTCGTGCCCACCCTGAGCTCCCAGACCTTTCACGGAGATGCTTCTGATGTGTGAAAAACAGTGTCCCAACAAGGACAAAGAGTCCTGTGACCCCATCTTTCGCCCAGGAGAGAACTGAGACTAGGAGATTCTGTAATCAGTCACTCCCAATCCATATCCAGCTCCTCTGGTTGGGAGGTCACTGTAAGGTCTGAACCCTGCCTTGGGGGATGGAAACAGCTAGGGCAGGAGGGCCCTGCCTGGGCCTGGGGAGAAGTTGGGAGACTGGCACGCCCTCACTGCACCCATTTCTCTGCACCTGGCCTTGGTGATTCACTACAGGAGGAATTCATTCCATTTCCCCTCTCTCTGCCAACCAGGGTGGAGGACAGCCTCTTGGGAGAAGCCTCCAGTTTCGACTTCCAGCTAGAATTTAACTGTCCAACTGGATGTCACATTGCAAATTCCTCTGGACACCCTCCCCAAGTCAGAGGGTTCCCCCACCATTCCTCTGAGAGGTCTGGCCATATCTCCCCACAAGTCTTTCCTGGGATCTCAGCAGAAGAACTGGCAGCCACAGTTAGGCAGCAGACTGTGGCCCCTGAGCACTACAGACCCTAAGCAACTGCCAAGGCCACCATCAAAAAGTTCCCAAAATGCAGGTGTTTAAACCAAGCCATAGGAAGCAGTACTGGAACTTTTTAACCTTGCAAAAGCATGTATCTGTGGGTCAAACAAGAGGGGACAATCCACACCAATGAAAATACCTGTATCATGCCGATCAGATCACAGACTCCTCTTGCCTTTACTTTCATTAATGCTGTTAATTTTTTTTATTATTACTTAATCATAGTTTGTTTTTAAAGGAGTAGGCATCACCTTCAATTTGGAGCATGCAGAACTCCGTTTTGGAAAACAGCCCCATCCCTAGACTCAAGGTTTCATCCTGTGGCTGCAGCCACGTGAGCCACGCCTGCAGCCGGCAAACACTAATGGTTTTTCTCCCTCCTCCTTCCCTTGCTCCTGTTGAAAGGCCGGGCACCTGGCCAGGGATATAGCAGAGACGCTGGCTGTGACATGCAGGGGAGGAAGGAGGCTGGTCCAGGACTGTGAGATGGGCAGCAGGCCAGCCTAGCCTGGGCCAGCACTGGCCTCCCTGGGCCAAGGGTCTCCAGCTTCTATTTGATCTCAAGTGAATTTTCCCATCCTTGTGCCATGGCACTGGTTCCGTGTTAGCTAGTGTTGAGCCTCCAAGAGCAAGCAGGGGACCCACTGCCATTGATGATGGAAGCTTGTGGGCAGACACAGAGGGGCTGTGTGAGGAGGTAACTTGGCACCAGTGCTGAGGCTTTTTGCATTTGGACAGGCATAGGTGAGGGACCCAGGCTACAGTGTTTAAGATCCACTTGCTTACTGTGACACCCTTTCCTGCCCTGGGCCTCAGTTTTCCTATGTATCCAACAAGGTGGTCAGACTTTATTTTAAGTGTAACTTTTTTTTTTTGTTTTTGTTTTTTTTTTGTTTTTCGAGACAGGGTTTCTCTGTAGCTTTTGGAGCTTGTCCTGGAACTAGCTCTTGTAGACCAGGCTGGCATTGAACTCACAGAGATCCGCCTGCCTCTGCCTCCCGAGTGCTGGGATTATGGGCGTGCGCCACCACCACCCTGCTTATTTTCACTGTAATTTTAGAATAGGAGTGGGACATATAAACTGTCTACTCCAAAGTCTCCATTGCTTTTCTGAATTTAGAGGGACTGAGCCATAACCCACGGACAGAGCCTCTGGGGCCTCTCTCCCGGGGTAGTACTATACACTGGTGGCCCCCCTACCTCCCTGCCTGGGACCATTCACCTCTCCCTGCATCTGTATCTGATGCAGGAGGTGCCTCGCTTGTCTGGCCCAGGCCGGGAGGGAACAAGGAGGATTAAGGGTAGAGAGAGCTCTGCTGCTAAGCGTCCTGGGCTAGTATGCTGTGGGTTGATGGAGTATCCATGCTATTTGGGCCTTTCTCTCTGCACTGAGTCTCTTGGTGACATCACCAGGCTTCCACTCATACTTGAGGCCCAGGGTATGGGACTCACTCTCTCATAGACAACCAAAGCACACGCTCCTCTTTTGAATGAGCTGCCCAGGAATCAACAGGATGGAAAGCTGCCCCCAGGGTACCTGTGTTTCTGAGATTCCCCAAGGATCAGCCATCTTCTCACAAATGGACAGCATCCCCAGAAAGTAGAAGCCCACCTTGAGATTCCAGCACTTTCTGAGTTGGGGAGGGGTCCCAAGTCCTCACTCCAGGCTGCACAGGGCCCTGCCTGAAGCCTTCCCAGCCAGCGCCTGTCCTGCCCCGCCGGGCCAGCAGGATTACTGACACATACTTTGAGCGAGTCCTGGCAGGCGGGAGGCTCCCGCGCCGGCGGCCATGTGTTTGCCAGCCTCCCTGGGCGGCAGCGGCACGTTCTGCTACTGAAGGAATGTGGAAGCACCAATGGATCAGACACCTCCAGGGTGTCACCTGAGGAGCCCTGGAGGGAGACCTAGGCAGAGGCAGAGGCCAGGTACCCCTAGGTCTCAGGGCCGCGAAGTTGTCATGTGGTGGGATGGGGGAAGGTATTAGAAATATTAAAACGTGTCCCTGTGTGCTCTGTGCTCAGGTGCAGCCTTCAGTTTCCACAGGAAGGACTCTGTCCATTCAACACAGCCTTACTGATTGGCTGCAGAGGGCAAAAAGCAAGGCCAGGAAACCATCCTGACAGCTTGACCAGTGAATCTGCCTGATGGTGTCACAGCCTTGATGATAGATGTAGGGAGTGTGCTGTTTGCCAAGGAAGAGGAATGCTCCTGGGGACAGGCGGCCTACGTGGCTGAGGCCTCTCTGGTCATGGGCCTGTGCCTTGCTGAGATTTAGTCCCAGGACTCTTTACACTATGTGCCCATCAGCTCCTCACAAGGACATATTTCCTTCAGGTGCACATGGTGGAGCTGGGGGCTTTTGTAGACTCTAAGGTGGGCTGTGCCATGCGGCCCTTGCACTATCAGCAGCCTACTGGAAGCCTCAGCCTTTGCAAGTGCAGGAAGGTGGCCAGCTTCCTTCCCCAGCCTTGAATTCTGCAGCTCATCATCCCCAGATCCAAGATTGGTACCAGGTTAAACCCTCAGGAAGCCTTTTCACACCATGAAGCCATGTCAGCTTCCTGTCTGTTAGCTACTCCCTTGGCCACGGCTACTGGGGCCAGACAGAAGGCAGAACCTCCTTCTCCAGAGGACTATCAGAGATCCAAATGGTCCTCGCTGAAGCCAAATAGCCTAATTCTTCAGCTTTCCAGAAAAGAAGGCAATGCAGAAATCCCCAAGGCTGGACCGGCAGTGCTCACACCTGGGTCCCTGGGATATAGGTGGGGAGCATCTCTGCTCATGAGTGATTTCAGGCTGGCACACAGGGTTAGATGCCTCCTAGACCAACCAGAGGAGAATCTGGTTCATTGGTGCACTGTCATTAAGCTACTGTGATATCATGAACCCCTCCCTCCACCACACATGCACACACACACACACACACACACACACACGCATGCACGCGCGTGGGCTGTCAATACCAGGTTACATTTCTTCACAGACAAGTGGTTGATCCTTCATAGGTAGGCTTTGGTTATACATTAAGAAACACCAATCATATTCTGAGGACCAAGGTGACAAATCTGAGTTCAGTTTCCTGAATTCTAGACCACACCAAAAAGAAGGATGGTTGGGTTGCTAAGGAACTGAAATTTTCCTACCCTTCAGGCTAAAGGTTTGTACAAGGGACCAGATGTCTGTTATGTGGGGGATGTTACCAGGTCATTAACAATGGCCTAAGAGTCTACTCACTGCTACTGTATTGACTCACCCTCTGCTCTGGCCACAAAGGTTATCTAGGAAGCTTTATGCAAATGAGATAGAAAGTCATTTTAAATGGACTTGAAGCCCCGTGAAAGAAAGGTGCCCAGCCTTGGATACATTCCCCCATAGCATTTGGAGGGTGTCAGAACCAATGTCTGGAGGAGCTGGGCAAGCTGGGCACTGGAAAGGGCTGGCCTTGAATATTTCTTTTGGAGTTAATGAAAAACATCTGTTGATTGGCAGCTCTGGGGAGACGGCACCCAGTCCAGTGCTCTAGGAGCTATAGTACTAGTGGTGGTGGCAATTCGCTTAATGTCTTGCTTTCTCTTGCTTTGTGAGTTTTATGTTAGTTACTGATCAAGAGAGGTGATTGAAGGAAGGAAGAAGGGGGAAGGGAAGGAGGGAGAGAGAGAGAACAGAAAGATAGAACCGAGAGACAGAGGTGGGCAGAGGAAGAAGGAGCAAGGCTTCATGGGCTGGGCCGGGGTGAAAGCTCATAAATAATGACAGCTCTGGGAGTAGAGTCTGCACACCTGAGTGTAACGAGCCAAGAAATTTAGCTTGACTCTTCCTCAGTCTACCTATCTCAGCCCAGCTAACCTTTCTCATCTCCTTGTCTGTACCATACAACAGCCTATTCCCCATGGTAACCTGATGATTCTACATGTACCACCCACCTCATCTGTAACCTTCCCTCTACCTTAGACCCACTCCCAGGGTCACAGTACCCCCTCCCGTTACTCCCTCTCTCACCTACCCTGTGTGTTCCACCAGGAGACTTTGTCCCCACGGTGGGGCCGGTGGGGCCGTCACTAGGCCACAAGGGGACAGGAAGAGGGCTAAGGGCACTGGCTCCTAGGAGGCTGTCTGCCCAGCAGTGCATGGGGGCAGGGCTGCAGAAGTGTGAAAAGCCAGAGGGACCCATGTGCTGAGGAGAGGAATTAGAGTTGGTCCTAAAGAGATGGGGCTTCCTAAAATGTCCTTGGGATGCAGTACACAGCCTCAGGGGTACCCGGAAGAACCCCTGAAAGGACACTGTTAGAAGCTATTGAGAAACTGTGAGAGAGCTGGGCACTGGACCCACCGACTCCGCAGTGTGGCTCCATACTCAGGAGAGGAGCCCCGATGAAGAAGGGAGAAAGGGGAGCTGGGACACAGGCTTTTCCGCCAGTAAAGGAGAAGGAGCAGGGAAGCAGCTACCTAAACAGGAAATCCAGGTGGCAGTGAGGGCACGGGGTAAGCATGGGCTGAGAACTGAGAATGGAGGCAAGAAGTGGCCAGCAAGGGTGGGAATGCAGAAGAGCAGCTGTGGGGGTAGGGGCGGGCACAGAGGAATTTGTAAGTTTGAATAAAGTCAATTACCAGCCACGAGATTAGCTCAGAGTCTAGGGAGAAGCCGGGAGCCAGCCACAAGGCTGACCTCTCGGACAGGAGATGATAAGAGCAGAAGAGGGGGCACATCTTAGAGTTCTTCCAGTGTCTTTGGGGACTGTCCTCTGAAGGAATCCACATCCTTTTAGCCCTCATGGAATCTCTTCTCTTCCCTTGGGCTTTTTCCAATCAGTTCTAATACTGTGAGAAGAGAAACTGGCAAGAGGGGCGGGAAAGGCAGAGACCCTCCTGTGGAACTTAGTCAAGCCCGCTTGCTTGCCCCTTGCCCCAGCGCCTGGAGATCCCAGAAGAGACAGTCTTGGAGGTAGTAACTTGATGGGCCTGCCTCTCCGTGGTATCAGGACTGACACTGGGGATGAACACACCATCCAACAAAGCAGGTCCTGGGGAGGTGGTGGACATTCCTGGTCCCACAAGGAGCAGAGCAGAGCTAACTTTCTCCTCTCTCCCTCCTTCCCCCAGCTTCAAAAGCCTAGTTACTCCTGATTTGAGATTTCCAGGTTTTGTTCCTTCAGGTGAGGAGGTTCTCTGCCATTCACATTCACTTTCATAGGTGAAGGGAGCTGGGGACCAGAAAGGGGGAGGGAGGCACAGACTAGGTGGAAGGTGAAGTAAAACAATCAATGGGTTGGTTGAAGGTAAATGTAACAAATCATGGGGAGAGAGAGAGAGAGAGAGAGAGAGAGAGAGAGAGAGAGAGAGAGAGGAGAGAGATTCTCAAGTTCTCTGTTTTGCCTCTGAGTGGAGCTCACCAGTAGCCCACTCAGCAGCGACCACGATGTCCCCAGTCGTCGTTCCCCCTCCCGCTCTTCTTGGGCTATGTCTCATCGAAACCCAGAGTGTAGGCAGGAGAAAAGAGGAGACACTTGAAGTTTGGATAGGTAGAAAATGCAAAGCAACCTTTATTAAAGAGCCAGCGATCACGCTGAATAAAGTGACTGCAGCCACTGCTACTCTTTTTAGGGGACTCCTCTCCATTCTGCCAGCAAGCCTGATCCAGCTGACACTTTGAGCCTGCCGGGGCGAGGAGGCAGGATGGGAACTCGGTCTTGTTCCCAGGAAGCCAGCATCCCCGAGTGAGGGGGGCTGCTTCTCAGGAAGCAGAATTGTTAAGTGTGAGAATCCTACCGAGAACAAAGTGGGAGTAGGGGTGGGCGGAGAGGTGACTCTTGTCACCCATCCCTATGAATACCAGGTGGACTTCCGCATCACTTTCTGAGGCCAAAGGGCTGCCCCCAGTCCTTTGATGGGAGGGGTGAGGAGGCTAGGGGCCTCACTTTTTTCACACCCCTCCCCTCTCACCTGGAGAATGCCGGGCGCACCCGAGGGGGGCTAACAGCCCAGGTGAAAAGGAAACTATGCTTCTGTTGGGCTGGGTGGAGACCCCCCATGACCTCAGGGACAAAAATCCCAGGGCGCAGGGTAGCCAGGAGGCTGGCGACAAGGCCCTTCTTTATGGGAGTAGAGCGGGGGCGAAGGCGCTTCCTCTTGAGCCCAGGAATTCAGCGGCGGCGGGTTCTAATTAGAAGCCTGATGTAGGAGCGGGCAGCCCGCGGGGCTCTCTCGGACGCGCTGCCCCTGGCTCCCAGCGACCGGCAGCGGGACGCGTCCCAAAGTGTCCGCGCTCCTAGACGCTCCGGTCGCAGCCCGCGCTCCCGAAGGCCATAGGACTCCACAGGTGCTGCTCCGGGTCGTAAAAACTCACGAGAGCCGAGGCTCATCTAGATCCCTGTAGAGCCCGTCCACTGCCCCAGCAGCTTCTCCAGCCCCTAGCCGATTCCCGGCTGCTCACCCTCCATCCCTGCAGCGGCGCTGGCCCTGCATCCCCACCCCGGGCTCCTCAGCTCCTCTCCTGAAGCATCTCGAAGAGAAAAATGATTATCGGATTAGATGTACTTCAGCTCGCTGGGTCCCCCCTTCCCCTCGGCGTAATTATTATAATTCCAGGCAAGCTGTCGGAGAGTGTTCCTGGGGGGTGGTGCGCATGTTTGTGGGGAGGCTTCTGTCCAACTGAGTCTCCACCAGCGGCGCGCCCCGGCCCCTTGGCGCCCGCATTCCTCTCGCGTTCTGTTCGAGGGATCTGCACATCTGATCGTGGCCTTAAGTCTGAGCTCCATGCAGGGAGGGGGACTGTCACACACCCCGAGGAACGGGTGCCCCAATTTATCCTCCTCTTAGGGTGTGTGAGGAGGTCATGGGGCCTGCGAACCAGGACCTTTCCTTTGCTTAATCTCTCTCCATCCCCAGGCTGAGAAGGGTCTCCTCGTAGTGTGCCCTGTCTGGGGTGGAGGATGCTGTCCAGCCTCTCCAGGACCGGTCTTACTCCGGGACACTCAAATCCCTTGCTTTACCTAGTTCTCATCCCTCCCCGCAGCAGCATTTCTTTGCCAGGCAGATACAGGTTGTGGACAGCAGATCAACCCCTACACCCACCCCGACAGTCACGAAGAAGCGACGGTGACGGCGTTGGAGAAGCGCGCAAGGCTCCCCAGCTGGCCCCGGTGCGCCTTGCCGCAGGCTCCGCGCCACTCCCCGCCCGGTCTCGGACTGTCTTTACGTAACTGCGCTGCCCCGAGCTGTTCGGTCTTGTCTCGCCGACTTTGTTTTAAAGTGTGTGTGTGTGTGTGTGTGTGTGTGTGTGTGTGTGTGTGTGTGTGTGTGTGTGTGTGTGTGTGTGCGTAAGATACGGTGCCTAAGAAGAGTCTCCCTCTACTTCGCGCTGCTTCCCTTCTACACTCTTTCCTCGACCATCGCCTCGGCATTGGTGTCATGTGCTGACCCGCTTTCTGCCGTTCTTGTTCGATGCCTGGGACAGCATGGACCGTCACTGCCCTCCCTCCCAGCCTGCCAGGGGAATCAATGTCCCCGGAAGCTCCGCCACCCGCGTCCCAGCTGCGGCCCGAACAGGTCCAAGTGGCAGCCAAGGAAAACAACCAGCCCGCAGCCTGTGCGCAGAGCAACTGTGGGGGCCCTGCCCCAGGGGGGCGGCTGCCCTAGGGTGGCACTGGGGCCGGGGCGAACGCAAATAGACTCACTCACCACCAGATCGGGTAGCTGCCCAGCGCCTGCTTCAGGCTGCAGAGCACTAAGAGGTATCCGAGAGGAGCCATCGCCGGCTTGAGCGCGCAGGGCGGAGAGTCCGCCCCGAGAGCGCGGGCGCCGGGGCTGGCCCGGCCCTGGGAAGTGGCGCGGCTGCAGTGGCGTTGGGCCCTCTGTGGCAGCGGGATGCGCGGGGTTCCCGGGTGTGCACCGGTACGCGGGCTCCGAGGGCGGCGCTGCGCCAGGTGGGCCGGCGGCCGGGCGGCGGGCCGAGGCCCTGGGCGGCGCGGGACGGCGGGGGCGGGGCAGCGCCGCGGGGGGCGCCCGCCGGGGCTAGGGCTGGGGCCGGGGCGGGGCGGGCGGGGGGCGGGCGGGGCCCTGGGGGTTTGGAGCCTCGCGGCGCTGGCCCCTCCCGCGGCCGTGGGTGCGCGAGGTCCTAGGGTGAATGAGAGCGCGCCCGGCACTGAGGTGTTGAAGGTGTGTGCACTGTGCCAGAGTGTGTCGGTGTTTATGGAGGGGTACTGGGGTGCGCGCGGGGTGCTGGGGCACTGCAGGTATGTGCCGGTGTACAATGCGCGCCAGGGTGCACAGGGTGTTGGATCTGCCCAGGTGTGCATGGGGTGTTCTTGTGCATGGGGTTAGCGGCCTTCCAAGGCCGCTCTATGCCAGCGGGGAATCCCACTGTGTGATCCTCGGTCTTGGTTTTTCCTGAATCTCAACCCATCGGGGTCACTGTGCCAGGCCCTGAATCTCCAGCCCTGGGCGCCCAGAGCTCACGGCAAGAAAGACACGCAGCCACCACTCCAGCGCTTTTTTTTTTAATTTTTATTTTTTTTAATGTTCTGCTACATCCTGTTTCTTGCTCTTGGCAGCGTGGAAGCTCCTCTCGCCATTATCTAGCATCAGGAGTAGGAGTCGTCTGTAGCCACACACCCGCCCAGAGCAGGGACCACTGCGGAACCCTCTAGGCAGGTAGCAGTTAGGCTACCAAGAACTCATCCCTCTACACTCTCTCTCATATTCAACCAGGGAAGGGAACACAGAAGTCCATTGGAAGGAAGCTACTGTTCTTGGGCTCAGATTCTGGAACCACCACTTCTAGTTGTGTTCAAGGCAGTGGCAGCCTATTCAGGAAAACAACAAACAAAACCCAAACTGACGATTTTGGCAAGCCTTATTATTTTGCTGATTGGACAGGCAAAGAGAATTTTCCAAAGTCACATACACTGATTCCTCCTGACTGAGCCGTGTGCAGAATTTTGTAGCCCAGGGAAAGACCCTAAGGAGTTTTGTAATTTGAGAATAAGGTACGAGTTTGGATACCTAAAGGTGTGACAGGTAAGAAACACCTCCCACCAGGCTCTTGAGGCTATGAAGGACTTTCGGATTGAAGAAAGAGCCACCATGGTCCAGCAAGTTTGGGGCTTGTTAATGGTGTACTGTCCACTTCTAGAACCCTTGGTCTTGAGTTATGACTCACCCTGTGGCTTGGGGTTGGGAACATGAAGTGGTCTCCGGTGGTGGTGGTGGTGGTGGTGGTGTGAGATGGGGGAGCACTCTGTGCTGTGTTGCTTCTCAAAGCAAGAGGTGGCCAGCTGTTTCTGTAAGTTTAGTACAGACCGAAGAAACAGGTTGCTCTCCGCGGCCTGCCCACCCAAAGTCCATATTTGGTTACCATCGGTAAAGGGAGGTCATTATGTTGAGGATGTCATCCATGGTTTTATAGACCCTGGCTCCAGGAGTCCCCTGGAGATGGCACCAGGAAACCCACGTTTATCGTGAGGCCACTTGGTTGAAGTAAGTCTGGCCTCTGTCCACGCTTCCTAGTCTGAGTCACTGCTAGACCCCTATCCTCAGTGGGAAGGAGGGAAGAACTCTGGAATGAGGGAGAAGGAGAGCCGGCTCATCAGTACTTTGAACTGTCCCCCTTTCAGTGAAAATCCCACCTAATTATCGAATCCCTGGGAGAAGTGGGGCTATGGATGGTGTCGAAGCCTGAGTCCAATCAGAAAACTCCCAGCGCCTCCACCTTCCCAGTGCTGTGGTCTGGGGATTAGAGCATTGGTGAGGAGCAGTCCAGAGGCTGCTGGCTCCCAGACACAGGGTTACCCTAAGTACCCACCAGCAGGGTACTCTTCCCTCGGGCCACCCTTCCCACTCATGTCTACAGAGGTTTCTCGGCATCTTCTGTAAGAGGCCACCTATGTTCCACCTGTGAAGGGCCAGTACCCCACCTCCTATCAGCACAGGGAGGGCTGGAACCGAGAGCCCACGTGAGGATCGAGCTCTGCCCCTCCAGGTCTTGCAGGTGGGGCTCTGTCCTGGACTTTTGCTGGAGAGTTGAATGATCAGGACCGAGCAGCAAAGACAGCCAGGGCAGGTGGGAGTTGTTTTGGGACTGGGGCCTCCGGGACAGTGCAGGGAGAGGCTCTTCTTGACTCCCTGCAGTAGCGTTGGCCCCTACACAACCAGCTAGAGGGAGGGGGAGAACAGAGTGAGTGCCTTGGCTTCCCAGGTAGGGGGAGGAGCTTGAGGGATCGCTAGCCCTCCAAGGACCCTGTGCCAGGTTTGCTCAGCTAGTATGCAGCCACCAAGATATGAGAGGCCCTGCCCTTTTCTGGATCTCATCACCGGGCAGCAGAATGGCAGCCTCGGTGGAGCCTGGGAGATGGCTTCACAGTTGGTGTGGACCATTGCAGTAGAGGGATTTTCTACTACACCAGAGCCTCTGGGATTCTCTCTTCCATCCCTCTATTTCTGTATTCCTCCTTCCCTGGCTCACCACTTCTTTTTCCTTGCTGCCTATCTTCCCTTTTGGGTCTGGAACTCACTCTCTAACTCAGTCTGGCCTTGGACGTGTTATCCACTTGCCTCAGCCTCTGTTTTGCAGAAGCTCTGTGCCATTACTTCCAGTGTTTCTTGCTTGCTCTTTGACTAGCAGTCTGGCTTTGGAGGGCTGTGCAGTCCACAACACACCTGCATTTTGTCTCCCTTACTGGATGTACTTGCACTGCCTGTGGTTTCCTTCTTGTCTGGGGATTAGGGTGTTCCTAGGAGCGCCCTCTGCTGTCTCAGAAGGAGCTATCCCTTACCAGCCAGTATGCTGCCAAACCACGTAAGTAAGGGGATAGAGGAGCATCTGTACCCTGGTCACAAGGGTGGGCACTTGGTGAATACAACACGGTGGATACTGGAAGGTGAGACCAAGTGTCTGTCTGTCTTCCTTCCTTCCTTCCTTCTTTCCTTCCTTCCTTTATTTTTTGAGCAACCAAAATTTCATCTTTTTATGAAATCTGTAGATTTTTTTTCTGAAGATAATGTGCACTCGTGGTGTCCAGGCAGGCTCTTTGCTGGCAGGTGTCCTTCCACACAAATGCTAAGGATTAGCTTCAGGCATTAGTTTAGTGCCTCGAAAATAATTTTGGAAGCATATATGATGAATCAGAACCCTTCCTCTGAAGATACTGTCTGAAGAGTTACCAGCCACTGGCAGGCTACACATGCACAGGAGATGTCCCAAGCCCATGCCCGTATGTGCAGCACTAACCGGAGTCAGTGATTACTAATGACAGCTTAAAAAAAAGATGACATGAAGTTGGGAGACAGACGGGGCACACGGGGTAGAGCGGAAGTGAGGAAGAGTGGGTGGGCATGATCAATACATATTATATGAAACTTTCAACTCGTAAAAACTTTAAAATAAAAACATGAAATGGAACTGGGTGTGATGGTCCAGGCCTTTAATCCCAGCACTCGGGAAGCAGAGGCACACAGATCTTCGTGAGTTCGAGGCCAGCCTGAGACCACAGACCTTCTCGTAGGGCATAACTGAGAGAGCTGAGCTAGGGTGGGACAGAGACATGGGTGAGGACTTTGAGCCAGTATTACAAATGGTTTGTGGTGATAGAGGGAGTTTGAGTTTTTTCTATGGAAACCACTTTGGAGCTGAGCCTCAAGAAATTAGCCATGGATTTGATGAGATAAGACACCACTGTGTATGAGTGGTCCTGGAGGAAAAATCATTTTTGTCCCAATGGAGGGATTAGTAAGCAGGCAGGATGGGATTCCAAGGGCAGAGGAGGCAGCCCCCTCCTTCCCTACCCTGCAGCCTGCAGGTGCTCAGCTCCTTCCAGGAACTCCCCTCACTGATCCTGTGGAGTCCTTCTCATGACCTTTTTACAGGAGTGGTCCTCGAAGCTCATCGCATCCAGGCTAAAAGAAGCACCTAATGGCTCTCTGTAGTGAGAAATTAGATCCAAGAAATATTCAGAAGTTACCTTCAAAAAATCCACATGGATTGAAAGAAATGCATACTGATTCATGAATGTGTGTATGTGTATATATATGTGTGTGTGTTTATATATGTGTTTGTATGTGTGTCTGTGTGTTTGTGTATGTGTGTGTGTGTGGTGCTGGGGACCAAAATCAGCATGCAAGCACACTGACAGTGAGCCACATCCACAGTCAACACATGTTATTGTAATATTTTTACTTTATCACTTTATATTTTTATGGATATAAAGTGTTTCCCTGAATGTATGCATGTTTATCACAATCACATTTGTGCCTGGTACCCAAAGAGATTAGAAGTGGGTATCAGATTCCCTGGAACTGGAGCTACAGATGTTTGTAAGCCACCATGTGGGTGCTGGTAACTGAACCCAGGTCCTCTGCAAGGGCAGCAAATGCTCTTAATCACTGAGCCATCTTTTGAGTAGCCTTATTTTTATTTTTTTCACATGTATATGTGTGTGTGTGTGCATGTGTGTGCGTGCACTATGTACATGCAGTGTCTGTAGAGGCTAGAAAGAGGGTGTCAGACCCCCTGGAACTGGAGTTACAGATAGTTGTGAGCCACCACATGGGTGCTGGGAATTGAGCCCAGGTCCTTTGGAAGACGAACCAGTGCTCTGAACCCCTGAGCTATATTTCCAGCCCTGAGCCTTCTTATTGTATTATTTTATGTACATGGGTATTTTGTTTGTGTGTATGTCTGTGCACCATGTGAAGGGTGCCAAAGGAATCCAGAAGGTATTAGATCTCCCGGAATTGGAATAGATGGTTGCAAGCCACTGTGTGGATGCTGAGACTAGAACCTGGGTCCTCAGGAAGTGTTCTTAACCACTTAGCCATCTCTCCACCCACACGTGCTACTTTAAGTTCATCTTTTATTACTGTTTGAGACAGGGTCTCTTAATGCAATCCTGGCTATCCTGGAATTTGCTGTGTAGACTAGGGTGGCCTTAACTCAGAGATGTCTGAATTCTAGGAGTAAAAATGTGCACCACTGCCCCTAACTGATTTCATCCTCCCCTCCACGAACTGTAGTTCCCTACCGACCAAAGGCAGCACCTTCATCCCTCTACACTGTAGAACCTATAGGCTGCTGTGCACACCATCTTTGCTACACTAAATGGTAGCAACAGCCTCCAAGCCCAGCCTCACAGAGACAAAATCTTTGGGAGTAATTTGGAACCATCTGCACTTAAATGAAATATACCTGTATCTAATAGTGAGATTCCGCCCTGGAGAGCAGAAACCATTCTACACCACATTGGGAGCTTTCTGGGGCACGCTGGGCTGCGTTGGATAAAACTTCAAGAAAGACAGCACTAGAGCAAGCAGGTGGAACTGTGCCCCAGATGCATGGGTGGGTGGGGCTGACAGAAAGGAAGAAAATGAAGCAGTCACATCTGCTCCTGGATCTGTCCTTGAAGACTGAACTTTCCTGACCTTGGACTCTGCTCTCCTTCTGCCCACTTCTACCCTCCAGTTAAGTCACTTAGCCTTTCTGTGTGGATTACTCTGTCCTGTTGGTGGTGTGTTCTTCTCCTCATAGCGAGTGAGTGTCCTGTTCATCGGGGTCTGCTTTTTCTTCTTGTTCCTTCTCTCCATGTCTTTGTCTCTCCCCTGCCCCCTGCACCTGCGTCTTCTCAGGAACCAACAGTATTGCCACTTCCAAGTTTGTGGCTATCGCTGACATGGACAGGTCTTTGCAGGGCCTTTGCAAGCAAGGCTTCTGGCCCAGGGTGGTCTGTCTATGAGGCTCACTTCACTTGGTCTTCTGTGTGTTTCTTCTATCAGATTGTCTATTTCTTACATTGGGCCCGCCTGTCCTTCCTTCCTTCCTTCCTTCCTTCCTTCCTTCCTTCCTTCCTTCCTTCCTTCCATTCTCTCTTATTTATTTTGAGACAGGGAGCTCCTGTATCCAAGGCTGATCTTAATGTAGCTATGGGTAACTTGGTCATGATGCCTCTGTCTCCGAGTGCCTTGTTTTCTTCGTTTACAGTAATACTTACAGTCGCCTCCCCACAACCTTTATTCAAAGTTTTACTTTTTCTGGTTTCAGTCTCACTCGATTAACAACAGTCCAGAAACACTGCGGGGGAAATTCCAGAAATAAGCAATTTATGAGCTTTAAATTTTGCTTCATTGTGTGCTGTGTGATGAAATCTGCCTCGTGCGGAATGGGCATTACCTCGTTACCCCACTGTCCAACATCCCCATGCTGTGGACTCTACCCTCTCCTTAAGTCTGTTATGAGATGGATAGTATCCATACCAAAGTGCTTCCTTTTTTTGTTTGTTTGGTTTTTTTGTTTTGTTTTGTTTTTTCCAGACAGGGTTTCTCTGTGGCTTTGGAGCCTGTCCTGGAACTAGCTCTGTAGACCAGGCTGGCCTCGAACTCACAGAGATCCGCCTGCCTCTGCCTCCCGAGTGCTGGGATTAAAGACGTGCGCCACCACCGCCCGGCAAAGTGCTTTCATTTAAGTGGCCCTTTCTTTCCTCAATAGCCCAAAAGAGTAGTGATGCTGGGATTCAAGTATGCAAACAGAAGCTAGAGAGTGTTTCCTTTGATCAAAATGATAAAAGTAATCAATAAGAAAAGAAAAATGATTCTATGTTGAGGCTGCTTAGAGCTGCATAAGACTGAGTCTTCTATCTTCAGAGCCACGAAGCAGGAAGCAGTTCCAGTTCATCTGAGTTTGGTTGTTCAGCTCCTAGTCCGCCTCGTTTATAAATTCAAGGAATTAATATATATGGGATATGGTTGTTGTTGGTTTCACGCATTCATGGTTTTTTCTTAAAGTGTTCCCCAAGGTTACAGGGGGCCTACTGTATATCTCCCTTCTCTAGCTCTGACTCCATATGCAATACAGGCTTCCAGTGAGAAGATTTCCCCAAGGCCCTTGGGAGTATGAGAACAGTAACCGCACTGCTGTAGGCCTGGACCTCTGTCGGGGCTCTGTGGACATGGTACGGCAGCTCTTCTGATGCCCTGGAGGCTGTCCCCACCTCTCTGGAACTCAGGCTGCTTGAGGGTTACATTCCATCCCTCTAAGGTGGAGATGAGACCGTTGGGCTCAGAAGATGAGCTGCCGTCTGGGCTGCAAGGTGGGATGTGCCGGGTGGATTACGTCTCCGGTGAGGAGAAGCAGCTGTGGTGATTAGGTTGACTGCACAGGAACTAGAGTCACCGTGAAGACTTACCTCTGGGCACGTCGGTGAGGGAGTTTCTAGGTTAGGTTAACTGAGGTTGAAGGCCCGCCTTAAATGTGAGCAGACTGCTTGGAAAGGAGACATGGAGCTGAGCACTGTGAGCAGCTGCCCCCTCAAGCTCCTGCCATCGTGCCTTCCCTGCCATGATGGATCGAAGCCTCAAACCGCGAGCCAAGCAATGACAGCAGTAACTAACACAGCTGATGAGCTGATGCGAGCCCACGCCGCGCATGACTGTTTTTCTGAGCTGACCCCTGATAATACTCATTTCCAAATAAAGATGGCAGATGCAGCGCCACGGCCGGCTTCCGCACTGCTCTTCCTGGAGAGACTGCAGAGGAGAGTGAAGCTTCCCTTTCTCAGTCTTGGCCTCAGTATGGGCTTTCCCCTCTCAGGCACACATCTCCAAACGGCCCTTTTGGAATACTATTTTAGTCTTTCCAGCTTAGACCCTGTATTGGTCTGTTTCCTGTTATACCATGGTTACACCAGCTGGGTAACTTTGAAAGAAAAAAAAAGCTTATAAGGGATCATTGTTCTGGAGGTTTGCAGTTTAGAGGTGCATCTGGTAATTTTACTTATTTATTTGTCTTTTCAAGCCTCGCTCCTTATTCCTATAAATTCACTGCTATTTGTTCACAGCACTCACTGTGGACCTTATATAACTCTAATCACCCCAAAGGCTCCACCTCTGAACAGTCAATTAGATTTCTACCCTCTTAGGACCCCATAATGAGGATTAAATTTCAACCCGTGAAGCCTCAGGAGATGTATTCATATCATACTGATGCTATCTCAGACTCATGGATGTAACCAGAGGCTTGGGCCAGCACCTCCTCATGTAGGAAAATCAGGCTTACAGTGAGGTGGCAGAGTGAGAACTAGTCTAGATCCTGGTCTGGGGGTCCCTACCCCAAGGATCCTTCTGTGCTTTACACCCTGTCCCTTCTATCTGCTGGACTGCTGGATAGTTTTCAGCTTTCTTCTCTTCACTTAGGGCAGAATCTCCAAGAGCAAACTCAGTACTGGACCCTCCCTGCAGGTGTGTGGCATCGCGGATCTCCATGCAGAAGACAAAATCAGACGGAATCTCAGTGCTACGGGCGCAGGACACTAAGCCTCCAGCTTGTGGGTGAGCTAGCTAGCATCAAATCCCTTGTTGTGGGTGGGATGAGCTGTGAGATCCTGGGGCCCAAGCAGCTGGGTAGATGGAACCTTTGAATCCTGGAATTTTATGATTATTGAAACAAGGGCCATAGTTGGAGCATTACATAATGATTTTTTTAAAATGGAAATTGGGCTAAGAAAAATCACAGCATAAAGGCTTTCTAGAACTCAGACTTCTGTCCCAGTAGGTCAGAATCTGTAGATTCCTGTCTGGAGTTCTGGTTCCCAGACTGAAGCAGGAAGTCATAAGACCACTCAGCCTTTCTTAGTGACAGTGTTGTGCTTTTCAGCCAATACTGCCACCCTGTGGAGACCTCGGGGCAAAGCAGCTTGGAAAGGACCCTCAGGGTCCCTTTGCGGTAATCCATCCCTTTAGGTATGGATGGATTTGGTGGTGTCTCCTCTTACTTACTACTCTCAGCATTCCCATGGCCCATGTCAGATTTTGCTTTGTGCGGTTGATGCATCTCATGACAGTGGCGACAAAAACTCCTCCCTGCTGCGTGCCAGGCTCTGTGTGAGCCAGGTTAGTCCCCTTGGTAGATAGAGGTGTCACCACCCTGAGGTAGAAGTCAGCTGACATTCCTGCCCTAGACTAGCTGTGTGTGTGTATAAACAAAATGAAGCCAATCTGCCAAAGAGGTGTCAGCAAGCTCATGTCCACCACAGCACCATTTAACAGTGCCCAAGAAACAGAAGCAACCCAAGTGGCCACGACTGATGAATGGCTAAGAGAAATGTGGTACACTACCCTATCTGCTGACTGTAAAAATGGGTGCCTTTTGTGATATGACTGGATTACAGGATGGTATATAGAGGAGTTAAGCCAGACACAGAAAGACAAGCGCTATGTGCCCTACACGATATTGGGAAACTAAAAATGTTTCTCTGAAAACGGGAGTGAAGAACAATGGAAAAGTCCCCTTGTGCTCTGACTTTCTTCTATCCCACCGTTAATAGGTCAGACCCACCTCGAGGGGCACAGCAGAGGCATCAATCAGAGCCTGAGGCAGAGACTCTCCCATGCAAGTAGATTGTATGGACCCTGGTCCTAGAGAACAGGAGTGTGGGGCAAGGGGCAGACAGGGAAACTCACTGGACATGTGACTCACCCGTGGGCTACTACTTTTCTTGGTTAAGGGAGACTAAGGTATCAAGACCTTACCCCTCCATCTTCTGTCTGTGGACCAGCCATTCGAGAGCAGGGAGAAAGCCAGACATACCTTTAGGATATGACCTCAGCTTTAAACCCTTCTGTCTCTATGGCCTGGAAGTTGTGGGCTCAGCTTGTTTTGGCCAGAACAAAAACTAAGCCCCGGCCAAGGTAAGCTGTAAGCTTCAAGCTTTGTCAGGGGCGGGTACAAGCTAGGGTCTGTAGGGGGCAGTGTTGTCTCTTGTTGCAGTGGAACTGCTCTCACTCTGTCATTAGGAGTATTTCCAGCCCAGAGTTAAACCCAGGAGAAAGATCAAGTCACGGAGGTGGGGGGACGATACGACACAAAATCCATTCTGCGGAAGGTAGGACGGTGATCGAGACTTCCCAAATACCTCACCGTTAGCGCTGAGGTTTGCATACCACATCCCAGGAAGAATCCATTCTTGTCTAAGGACATAGCCTCCACCCGACCCTTCCCCTTAACAGCCCCCCCAACCTGAGCATGCGCGCGCGCACACACACACACACACACACACACACACACACACACACACACACAGAGTGGTCTGAACTTGAGCCCTTAGCAGACCTCCAGACCCTTCACTCCATCTCCTCCCATCCTGTCTCATTTTTCTGCAATCTGGTTTCTCTCTTTTGGGGGAGTTATACCTTCTCCATCTTTCCCTCTCTTTCTTGAATTTGCCCATCTTTCCAAAGACAACACCAAAGGAAAGAGGTTTAGTTAAGAAACAGGTTGGAAGGCTGAACGTCCAGCGTCCGGCAGCCCATCTGGCCTCTGGAGAGGGAAGATGAAATCATGACAGGAGTATGTCTAGGCAGAAGAGATTTTGTTGAAAAGCAGGAGACCAGGGAGATTGAGGGATTTAAAAACAATGCTCTTGGGTACCAACTAGAACCATAAATATCTCTGCCACTTTAAAGTTTCAATGAATCAGCCACTTTCTACTTTCTTGACCTCATGTTTCAAAAGCAAAAAAAATATTTTTTGCTTTTGTGTGTTTATTTTATTTATTTATTTATTTATTTATTTATTTATTTATTTATTTATTGGCAGAGTCTCATTGTATAGCCCGACTGGCCTGGAACTCACTATGTAAACCAGGCTGTTTGCCTCCTGAGCGCTAGATTAAAGGTCTGTGCCACCAAGACTGGCAAAACAACAACAAATTCTTTTTTTCTTTTTTTGAGACAGGGTCTCATTCTGTAGCCCAGGCTGGCCCCAAATCTTCAAACTTCCTGCTCCTATCTTCTGAATACTGTAATTAAAGGGCTCTTATTTGCTTCTCATTTTATGTCACTGTGGTCAGAAAAGACACATGCTATGTGCTGGAGTTGCAAGAGTGACTCCCCCAGTCTTGCTTAGAATCCTTTCTTTCTTTTTTCCTCTTAGATTTATTTTGAAATGTCCTTACACCACATTTGTGCAGTGCCTTCAGAGTCCACAAGAGGGCATTAGCTCTCGTGGAACTGGCGTTAAAGACAGTTATGAGCTGCTATGCCAGAAGCCCAGACTGGGTCCTCTGCAAGGGTAACAAATGCTCTTAACTGCTGGACCATCTCATTAGCTTCTAGGCACCATGTTTTAATGGTCTCCAATAATGCTACATAGAGGATCAAGCTCCCAACGCTTGAACCTGAGGAACACACTCACCCCATACCCAATTCAGCACATCTTTCCGAGGGCCTTCCCTCTCCTCATGTGCTCCTCCTGGACCTTCCCAGAGAAGGCAAAATAAGCGCAAAGAGGGCTTAGGGAGCTAGCTCAGTCGGTGAAGTATCTGCTGTACACGCACAGGGAGCAAAGTTCAGCATCCACACAAACGGCCAGGTGGCACAAATTGATACTCCGGGTGCCAGGGAGACACTAGAGACGGGATAGGCGGATCAGTAGGACAAAAGACAGATGGATGACTGAAGAAATGGTCAACTGGAAAGAGCGCCTTTTGCTTTTGCAAAGAACACGGGTTTGGCTCTCAGCATCCACCTGCAGTTTATAACAGTCTGCAAGTCCAGTTCCAGGGCATCTGATATCCTCTCCTAGCCTCCAACAACATCAAACACACACATGAAGGCAAAACACTTATACATGGAAAATAAAAATAAATAAATCCTTTTAAAAATCCTGAGGAGGAGGCTGGAGAGATGGCTCAGAGGTTAAGAGCACTGGCTACTCTTCCAGCGGTCCTGAGTTCAATTCCCAGAAACCACATGGTAGCTGACAGCCTACCATAATGAGCCATCCGTAATGAGATCTGGTGCCCTCTTCTGGCCTGCAGGCATACAGGCAAGCATAACACTGTATACATAATAAATAAATAAATAAATCTTTTTTTTTAAAAAAAAATCCTGAGGAATGACACTGGAGGGGAGGGTCACAACAGCCAGATCAACCAGATCAATGCTAGCACTCAAAATGTGATTGCCAGGTCACCTCACATCATAGTGTGGTCTTTTCTGTGTCTCTCCCACTGGCAGTTTGCTAAGTTTCTTGCTTTTTAAAATTTAGAAAAGGTAACTCTTTATCTTCTGAACGTTTGCCTGGGTATATGATTTGCACTAGGCATGTGCCCGGTATCCATAGAGAACAAAAAAGAGCCCCTGGGACTAGAGCTAAAGATGATTACAAGTTCAATGTGCTGGAAATCCAACCAGGATCCCTGGAAGAGCAACCAGTGTTCTCTTAACCATGAAGCTATCTCACTAAACCCACTTTTTTTTTTTTGCCTGTTTGCTTTGTTTTTTGAGAAAAGGTTTCTCTATGTAGACCTGACTGTCTTGGAACTTTTATGCAGGTCAGGTTGGCTTTGAGCTTACAGAGATCCACCTGCCTCTGCCTCCTGAGTGCTGGGATTAAAGTCATGTGCCACCACTGCCCTGCTTAAACCCAATTTATTTAAATATATATAAGTGTGTGTGTGTGTGCGCGTGTGCACACGTGTGGTTTTTTCTACATGTGTGTCTGTGCACCACTGCATGCCTGGTGCCCTGAGAGGTCAAAAGAGGGCATCAGAGTCCCTGGGACTCGAGGTACAGATGGCTGTGGGCCACTATGTGGCTACTGAGAATCTAACTTGGGTCCCCTGGAAGAACAGCCAGTGCTCCTAACTGCTGAAGCATTTCTCTATCCTCTCTTGAATTTTTAAAAAAGATAGTCTTGCCATTTAAGACAAGGGTCTGGTCCTGAACTTGAGATCTCATGCCTCATCCTTGAGTGTTGGAATTACAGGCTTGTTCTACTATACATGGATTATCCTGCATTCTGTTCCTGTCTCACTCCACACTGGCCTTTCCAGGATGCTGCCCAGAAAATATGCTGGATTTGTATTCTCTCCTCCTCCTCTTCTTTCTCTCTCTCTCACACTGAAGGACAACTGTATAAAGCAGTGAAACCTTAAAACAAAGAAACAAGCTATTGATAAATGAGCAACATCTTTGAGGGCCTAAGGAGCTTCACACTGAAAGCGCAGTCATAGAAAATATGTGTGCATTTCTTAGGCAGAACTTGTGTTTTATTTTGTTTGTGAGACAAGGTTTCTCTGTGTAGCCTTGACTGTCCAGGAATTCATTCTGTAGGCCAGGCTGGCCTCAAACTCACAGAGATCCTCCTGCCTCTGCCTCCGGAGTGCTGGGATTAAAGATGTGCGCCACCACTGCCCCACAGTCAGAAACTTTTGGGATGGAGCTGAGCAGAATGGTGCAAAGCTGTAATCTCTACATCTGAGGTGAAGGCAAGAGGTTCAGGAGTTCAAGGCCAGTCTGAGATATACAGGATCCTGTTTTAAAAAACCAACTACAAAGAAGAGGAAGAGGAAGAAGAAGAGATGGGGGCTGGAGGAGGTATAGAAATTTATTGACAGAGTGTTTGCCCAGCATGTCACAAAGTCTTGGACTCAGAGCCTAGCACTACATAAATTGGCATAATGTCCAGCTAACCTCAGCATTTGTGAAGAGAGTCAGGAAAATGAAAAGTTGAAGATCATCCTTAGCTACATAGCAAATTCAAGGCCAGCAAAGCAATAACAACAGAAAGAAAGAAAGAAAGAAAGAAAGAAAGAAAGAAAGAAAGAAAGAAAGAAAGAGAGAGAGAGGAAGGAAGGAAGGAAGGCAGGAAGGCAGGCAGGATGGAGAGATGGCTCAGAGGTTAAGAGCACTAGCTGCTCTTCCAGAGGTCCTGAGTTCAATTCCCAGCAACCACATGGCTGCTCACAACCATCTATAGTGAGTGAGATCTGGTGCCCTCTTCTGGTATGCTGGAAATGCAGTATACATACTATATACTTTAAATAAATAAATAAACATTTAAAAAAACGTTTAAAAAAAGAATAAGAGCTCAAGCATATTTGGTTTCTTAGATTTATTTTAAAAAAGAAAGGAAGGAAGGAAAGAGGTCATGAAAGGGGTTTTCTGGGTTATGGTGTTATGTGGGTCACCAAAGAGGGCAGAGCCAAGGGCTTTGAGGTTGGGATAGGGGGACACTGAGGACAGAGGCCATGACAGGTGGTCCTATCCTGTCTACACAGCTATCACCGTGTGCTCAGCCAGGGTTCTGGGCATCAAAGAAGAGCTCATCTTTCTCTGAGGTGCACGATGTCCAACTGAGAAGTTCCTGCCTGGTAACACAAACATGTGGAACCCAGCAATGAGACCCCACCTTCATAACAGAAGAGTTAGAAGCCACTTTCTGTGCCCCAGCCAATACCCACAGCAAAACAGAGGCTGGGAGTTGTGTCTGGAGTCTGAATATTGCTTTGTAAAGACAATTTAATAAAAGTCTTACATAAAGGGAAAAAATTTCTCACACTAGTCTCCCAGAGGATTTAGTGGTGTGGATGAATGTTTTTCTCGACAAGTCTGCCTCTTGCCTGGCATCTGTTCCAAGCCAGGTCTTGGACTGGGTGCTGCCCAGACAGTAGGTATGCACATGCAGGCTGGGATGGTAGCCAGGACATTGGTTGGGACACTGGTCATTCTCTCACTGACCGGCAGAGGGCAGTCTGGCCTTGCAGTTTAGCTTCCCATGCTTGGCTGTGGCTGTGTTTCTCTCCCTCTCTCTTTTTCTCTCTCTCCCTCCCCCCCCATACACACACACCACCACCACCACCACACACTATCACAGCCATGAGCTCATTCTGTCCGTGTCTGGCAATCTGGGTGGGTTCATTTCTCCTCACACTCTGTCCAGCTTCATTTCAAATGACTCATGCGTAGTTTTGACTTCTCCCCCAGGGAGACCCCTGCCCAACCTTCTCAATTAGGCAGTGTTTCCTGATAAGTGGCCCCTTGCCCCACTTCTCTCAGACCACCCGAGATTGACTCCCTGGTTCCAAATGCTAGCGAGTGTACGGGACAGGGACAAATACCACTACTTTAACCTCTTCCTGCCTACTGTGGGGCCTGCTGCTGACCGTCTACTGACATGATGCCACCCTGGCCTGCAGAAATGGCGGCAGGATGCCCATGGGGTGCACAGAACCCCCGTGAAGAGGGTGGAGCTAAGGCAGCATTGGCACTTGTTGGCACTTGTCCCTCTCAAGCCTGTATTCTTAGTGGAAGACAGTGACACTTCAGGTCCCTGGGAATCCATGTGAGTTCAGAAACTGAGCCCAGTAATCATGAAAAAATCTGGTCATTCCCTTTCCCTTCGTGCATGGTCTCCTTGGAAAAGGGCCAGAGGTAGGCTGGGCAACTAGCGGGGTCCTTTGTCAAGGGGACCTCATAGTCCCCTAACTTGGGGGTTCTGGGCTTGTAAGTGGGCTCACGCCAGAGGATCCGTCAAAGAATTGTGAAGTCAGCTCAGATCTTCAACTAGACTTTTGCTCCTCTCAGTCATAAACACAGCAGCATCTGGCCCCTGCCCTGTGTTTGGATGGCTACACAGGCCCAGGTGGTCACTGAGGGAAACAGTGACACTGAGGGAGCCTTCCAGACCTGTACCCAAGAGGAAACCAGAGGGCCACTTGGCCATTTGCCAGAGCACAGCATTTGGGAGGAGACTGGCCTTCCCCGGTAGGCTGCCCTTTCCACACTCTGCAAAGCCAAGAGATCATCTACACTGGAAAAAGGGAAGGTGAGTAGGAAAGAAAGAGTGCAGAGATGGGAGGGAAGAGGAAAAGGAGGGAGGAAGTTTCCCTTGCTCGTCGGCTGCACATCCTTAGGCAGGTGAGTGCTACCAAACCCAGGGGGCTCAGCTTCCCACCCAGCAGAGCTTATCAGTAGCTCCTTGAGGGATTCACTTTCCACCTTCCTTCAGGCATTGCATTTTGACCAACACCAGAAAAGTGCCAGAATCTTCTGTTCCCTGAGCCTCTTCACTTTCCTCCTCAGGGGCCCCTCCTTTCTACCTATCTTCAGCAAGAGACACTGACATGGGGGGGGACAGGGGGCAGAACCTCCACAAGGCAGGTGCTCTCTCCGCCCTGCCCCGGTGCTGGGCTGACTGGTGGCAGTCTGGGCAGATGCAGAGGGACAGGTAGGCTGGGGTGCTCCTTTGGGAGGGTGTGGGAGGGCCAAGCTCTATATGAAGAAGCACCTCAAAGACCTGTGAGGGACAGAGAAGAGCCACCTTGCCGTGCAGCTGTGCTGCGGAGCAAGGCTGCCCTAGCCGTGGGTGAGACAGCACGCAGGTTGAGAGTATGCTGGGAGCACGTGTCTCCCAAAGTTCTGTTGAAGGTGGGACAGCTGTGGTAGCTCCACCATCCACTGCCATCTCCCTATCTATGGGAATGGAAGGTTGGGGTAGCCCTTAGACTCAGAGCTGGAATTCTTATGCTGGGCATGTATCCTGTCACCCACATGCCTTGGTCCCCTAGAGGTGGGCCTGGGCTCTGAATTTGACAGGTCACTCAGAGATAAGCTGCCCCTACATCCCCCTGTCATGATGAAACTATCCCAAACCAAAGAAAGAGGAACCCTCCCCAGTATCTAAAAGGTAGGTCATCCTTATTAACACCCCATCTCCACAGAGGGCCAGGCCTGAAACCAGGCCTCTCTGTGCCTGGGCTGCCCGGCTGCTGCCTCCTTCCTCAGCACTTGCTGGGTGGCCTAGGTGCCAGCTCCACTCTCGCTGAGTCTGTATCGCCTGCAGTGCCTGGCGACACTCGTTTACAATCTCACACATCATTTTTCTTGGAAGCAATCTCGTGCCTTTAAATATGTCATCGCTCAGGGTCTCCAGTCTCCTGCCTCTTCCCAGGAGCAGGAGCCAGGCCTCCAGGTGGAAGTCTCCCTGATGCTGAGGCCCCCAAAGCTGGGGAGGCTGGGGCTGCCTTCTGGGTTCATTTTGCTGCAGAAGCACCATTGGATGGCTAAGTGGGGTGGAGAAGGAAGGGTTCCCAGCAATGGGGGGGATGGTGCGAGTCTGCCACACCCATTAGGAAGGCAGAGCACAGGCTACAATGTGAAAGACAGCTCACTAAAGTGAGCCTTTGATGGGAAAACCAAGGCTCAGAGAGGAAGTGATGGGCTCACTCCACCCCTCACCCAGCCAAACACCCACCACATCTGGAAACTTCTGTCAGGACACAGCATATTCGCTTGGGTGGTCCACGCCCACAGGAGTAACCTGCTTGGCTCTGGCCGCTGTGGAGGCTGATGTGATTTTCTTTTCCCTCTCTCATTTCCTCTTTTGGTTCCTTTGGAGCACCCTTCCTGTGACAGGTGACTGAGCAGTAGTTGTGCACAGCTAGACAGCCCAGCCTCCCAGAGGAGCTCCAATCCTTAGATGTGGAAGTCTGTTCAGCCAGAATCAGCCCCTTGAAGTTCAGAAGGTGCTGGCCTGTAGGGAGGTTTGCCTTCCACTGGAGTGGAGCTTACCCCTTCAAGCCCAGATGTGAGGCTCACTGGTGTTAGTGGCCCCTGAGTTTTGTCAGCCTCACTCTGGTGTGTGTGGGGTCCCTGTCTTGCACGGAAGTGTATCTCCAGCATGGAAGGCTGACATATGGTGGGTACCCACGGGACCCAACCCTTCAGTCTTGTTCTCCAGTGCTTAGTATGTCCCTAAGTCCTACCACCGCCCTTTCGGGGAACTTGTAAGCAGCTTCCTGGGTGCTCTGGGCTGCTCTGCATCTTAGTTCAGGTCTGACTTATCAGACGATGCAGCCTATGAAGATGAGTCACAGCTCTGGGCTTCACACACACCAGTCACCATCAGCAGCAGTCCCCCTTCATCTTCCGCCCTGTTTGGGGGATGAGGTCCCTGTGTCAGTAATATTTGCAGCTGGTCGTCTGAGGGACCCTGAGGACCATATCGCCCCATGTTATCCACAACCCCCGCTCTGCAGAAATGCCTTTTTGATCTCCCTCGAGGGGGTCGTTTTCCATTCCTCCAGCCACAGCACCCCAGCTTTCAGCAGTGGCTCCCTCCTTGGCAACATCTCCGGCGAGTGGATTTACGCCCCAGCGCTGTAATCCGGTAGCTAAAATCTCCCCCAAGACATCCAGTCACCACCCCTCAAGCACAGTCGTCCAAGTTTCTCCGACTCTCGGATGCCTTTCCCGGAGGCCAACAGCCGGCCCCAACTCTCGGGAGACTCTCCGGGGCTCGCACTTGTGTCCCGGCTGCAGACGCCTAGCCTCGGGGTCTACCCTTGCTCGGTCACCCGGTCCCCGCCCGGCCGCTCCTCCTGGCTCCGTTACTCGGCCGGGGTTCCCACCGCGCCACGTGCCCAGCCCTCCCCACGGCGCGCCCCAGGCCCGCCCCACGAGCCGAGCGGCTCGGCGGCGGCGGGCTCGCAGCTCGGGTTTCGGCCCGCCCCCGGCGCCGGCGTGACCCCTCCTCCGGGGCGCGGGCGGGCCAGGCCCAGCTGGCCGGCGCCCCGCCCCGCGGCCGCGGCTGCGGACGCTATAAGAGGGCGGCGGTCGCGGCGCGCCCTGCGCGGAGCCCGGAGCGCGATGGTCAGCCGCCGCGGCGCGGCAAGATGCTGGATGGGTCCCTTCTGGCGCGCTGGCTGGCCGCGGCCTTCGGGCTGACGCTGCTGCTCGCCGCGCTGCGCCCTTCGGCCGCCTACTTCGGGTAGGTGCCCGCGGCGGGCGGCCGCGCGAGGGCGGGCGAGGGCGGCGGGGCCGGACGGGGGCATCGAGTCCGGGGCAGCACCCGCCAGGTGCTCGTCGGGGTGCACGGGTGGCTTGGAGTTGTTAGTTGGCAGCTAGCGCGCCTTTCGGTCCACAAGTCGTTGCCCGCCGTGCGCCCTAGAGGTAGAGGGGCCGGTGTCCCCGACGGGCTTGAGAGGGGCCGCGGTCCACGGTGACTCCCGAGTCGCCGCCGCCGCCTTAGGCCGCGGTGTTCCTGCCAAAAGGCTGGAGCCTCCCTGGCCCCTGCCCACTACCCCCCTTCTCTCCTGGAAAAGTTAATTTAACAACAACAAAAAAACACGTACAAAATCCAGATGTTCCTTGCACTGAGCCCCAAAGGGGAGAAAAAAAAACCCTCCAAGCTGGAGAAATTTATTTTTCTTGCGCTTTCTTCTGGCGCCCGCCCGAGCCCGGCTCCGACCTCGGCCCTCGGGAACACGTCTGGGAGACCTGGCCCGGGGGGTGATCGCCGCCGCTGTCCCGCGGGGTCGCCGCCCGTATTCGCTTGTCTCTGCGCTAGCAGTTTTACCGCGTTGTTGGGCGTGCTTCTTCGCCTTTAGTTCCTTTCGTCCCTCCCTTTCTACTCCTTTCCCAGGTCTGGGATGCCTGAACCCAGCGATCTTTAGAGGGATACCCTCTGCACTTTGAGTTCGCCGAGGTCCTGGGTGGCACCATGAAAGGCAGCGTCCCAGCTTTCTCCGCCCTCCTTGCTTCTCACCCCCGCACTGACCTCCTGGGAGCCCTGGTTGGCCCCTCAGGTCGCAGCCCTGGTCCTGCGTGCTCTGAACTGCTCTTGGGCCGCCGCCCTTCGCCGGTCACCTGTTCCCTCACCCCTGGCCGCGGTGCCCGCTCGCAGCGTTGTGGCCGGCAGAGGGCCCCGTTGGTCCAGGAATCTGGCACCCGTCAGGGCAGGGAGAGGCGGCTGGGCCGAGAAGCCCTGCAGGTGTATCCTGTTCTCAAAGAAAATAAAATATTTTCATGGGAAAATTTCCCTTTGTGTTTTTCTTTCTCCTCCTTTCTCCTCGTCTGTCCATTTCTTCTGGGTTGTCTTCCAGGGTCAGTTCCATGTCTCGGTTCCCAGGGTCTCCCCCACCCTGGCTCCCCTGGCTTCCACTGTGGATCCAGTCTCTGGGCCTTGGCCTGGCACGCCCCTGCACGCCATCTGTGCAGCCCTAAGCCTCACCCGCGGGCAAGAGGGAGGGCTGAGGATGGCCGTCTGGCCACAGGTCCGCGGTGAGTCACAGCAGCCCATCAGCCAGCTGTGCCTTCCTCTCTTCTGGCCCAGCCGGGCTTCTGACACGCCCTGGGCTTGCATGGGCGGCCACTTTGCTCCTTCTGGGATCTCTTGCTGCTGGCCTTGTGGCCCCAGGATTCAGAATTTACAGATGACGGGGTTAGGGTACTGACTGCACTGCCTCTCATCAGTCTGTCTTTCTCACAGTCTGTTGTCTCTAGACCTTGTGCCTTAGTGAAATCCTCTAGCTAGGCTGCTGTAGGGGTCTTGGCACCCTTTGATTCAATGGCAGGGTTTAAGCACAGGGCAGCTGGCTCCCAAGCAGGTAGGTACTGAAGACATCAGTATTGCTATGGCTTGGGTCAACCTCTTCCTAGCTCTTTGCCCCAAAGGGATCCTCAAGGAAAGCTGAGCGCTCTTCTCCTGCAGCTGCCATGGAGACCCCACTTTCTTGGTTTGGAGGAAGAACTCTAATAGACCAAAGATGAGCAGAGTGGATACCTGTTGAACCAAGAGCCTGGGAGGATGGCTAGCTGACTTGGGCCTCTCTCAAGTTGACTTCTGAGGAGTATGTATGGTGTTGCTCTTTGGATGTTGTTGTTGTATGTATGTATCGTTGGTGGCACAAGGTGTGTCCTAGGCTGTTCAGTGTCAGGGGGCTCACCCCTGCCTTAATCAAGGGAGAAGAAGAATCTGGAAACCCTGAAAGGCCTAGAGGCCTGGAGCTGGAGGGGGAGCCTGTGGATGCGACCGTGAGAATGTGCTGTGCTTCCCAACTAGAGAGGGAGTAGAGAGTAGGGAGAAGGAGTTGGAATCTGGGGCTCTCCTCTCCCTTCCCCCTCTCCAAAGCTCTGCCTGGCACGGAGGCTCCCAGGCAGGAACACGGCTCCAGTTACAGCCCAGGAACCCAGAGAGGAGAGGCTGGCCCGGGGGAGGGTCACGTGGCTACAGGAGCCCTCCCCACCCCCTCCCAGAGCTGCAACCCAACCCTACAGCGCTGGTTGCCCTTCCCTTCTAGAGGCCTCTGGCCACCCTGCTGCTGGACCCCTCCAGGCTGGCCACCAGCCATGGGGAAGGGGCTCCTCCTCTTCTTCCCTTGGCTCAGCTTTGCATCCCAGTCGGTCCAGCGGATCAGCAGGTGGCAGTTCCAGTAGTTTCTTCCAGGCTGCAGGCCTGTGTTCCAGAGGCTAGTCGGAGGTCACATGTGGGTTGGGGACACAGACACAGACCCTCTGGAGGCTTTGCTTCGCTCACCCTCTGCCCCTCTTTGGAAGTCATCCCGTTAGAAGCTTGGTGTGAGCCGCAGGAATCTGGAACAGACCCATGACTCTGTTTCCCCGCTAAACTGCCATAGCATCTAGAAAGGAGGCCCCAGACTAAGTGGAGGTAGGGATTAAGAGCTCCTTCAGAGGCCTCTGGGAGCTCAGAGACTTTCACCCTGTTTTCTTGTAAAGAACTAGGAAGGTGCGTTATAAACCTTAAGACTCCCTTTCATTTCTCTGTTTTGGCCATGTGCGTTGATTTCTCCCAGGGAATGCCTGTGTGTCCCCTTCTGAAAGGCACCCTCACTTGGGACCACTAGGGACTCTTTGGGGCTGTGTGGAATCAGAGCCTACGAAGGCCCTCTTTTCGTTATTGAATATAACTCACATCCCGAGAAACTCCCCCAGCTCGGCGGTTTGGGGTATATTCACAAAACCGTCAGCCATCACCACTGTCTAATTCCAGAACATTTTCCTCACCCCAGAAACCTCATACCCACTCAGCAGTCACTCCCCGCTCCCCTCCCTCCAGCCCCTGGCAACCACTAATCTTTCTGTCTCCATGGATTTTCCTACTCTGGACTCCTTGTAGAAGTGGGACCATACGCTCCGTGGCCTTTTGTGTCTGGCTTCTTTCATCTGGTGTCGTGTTTTTGGAGGCTCATCCACGTTGTAGCATGAATCAGTGTTTTACTTCTTTTTTATGACCAAATTGATTATACAACAGTTAAAAAAACAAACCTGTTTGTCAGTTGATGGCTCTTTGGGTCGTTTCCACCATTTGGTTATTTCTAGTGATGTCGCTGTGACTGTGGATGTCCCCCCCCCAACATATCTGTGTTTTCGGTACTTGGGGAGTTCCTATCTAGAAGTGGAATTGCCAGGTCCTCAGGCAATTCTACTTTACACTTCTTGAGGAACTGCCAAAATGTTTTCCCAAGTAGTTACAATATTTTATATCCCTCCCATAAAAGTACAGGGGTCCAGTTTCTCCATGTCATCACAGCACACATTCTGTTTTTTTCATTGTTGTTTTTAATTCTAGCCATCCTAGCGGGTGTGAAGCATGTCTCCTTGTGGGTTTGATGGCTGATGACACTGGTTGCCTTTTGTAGGCTTCATGTTTGGTTGGCTGGGTTTTTGTTGTGTGTTTTTTTCTCTTTCTTTCTTTCTTTCTTCTTCTTTTTTTTTTTAGATGGGGTCTCTTCATTATTTAGCCTTGGCTATCCTAGAACTCACTAACTAGTATAAACCAGGCTGGCTTTCAACTCAGAGAGATCTGCCTGACTGTTTTGGAGTGCTGAGATGAAAGGGATTATGGGCCATGGCTTTTGCAGGCTTCTTTGCATTCCTCCTTTGGAGAACCATCTGTTCAGTTCTTTTGCCCTTTTAAAAGTTGGGTTATTTGGTTTGTTGTTGTGTGTGAGAGCTCTTTACATATTCTGGATTCTCTCCTAGATAGAGAAGTTTTATTTCTTGACTAGAGAACAAATGGGTTCTTTCATCCCATACACAGAGGTGGTGGCAATCATTACCTGCCTTTTTTGTGCCTGCCCCAGCCTGACTGTAAGGGTGAAGGGGGCATCCTTTATTTATAAGAATTCTGGGTTTTCAAGAAACTAGAAGAGAAAGATCCCCTCAGGTCAAAAGGGCAGGATACTGGAGCCTGAATGGGAATACCCTGTGGCCATCTGCCCAGACCTGATGGCTGTTTGGACTAGAGGCACCCTGGTAGCTCCTAGAGTCAGAGAAGGCTGGGAAGGGTTCCAGACAGGATGCTGGGCCTAAGAGCGAAGACTCCCGGAGCTATATGGAGCCTTCATTGTAGTGTTGAGGCGAGAGAGAGGTTACAAAGAAGCCAGGGGTCTGGGTCCAGCTAGTAGCCTAGTAGGCATGAATTGGAGAATCCGTGGAGGCTTAGGGGCAGATTGGAAGGTCAGGCCAAGGTCAGGGTTGGCAGTTGTACTTAGGGTCAGGTGTATCCACGGAGCTGCTGGGCTCAGAACACTCCAGGATGCTCACAGGCCTTTGGAAGGTCAGCCAAGTGTAGCACCCAGGCAGTGGGGCTTTGCAGAGCAGCAGTGGAGGCAGAGAGGTCTGCCTTGGAGGCCTCTGCCAAGGGGCTCTGTGGGTGAGACCTTTTGGCAGAGAATTAGGAGAAACCAAGAGGTGGTTATGAGGGGAGAAGAGCTCCCCGAGGCCTGCTGAGGTGGACGTGGAACCAGCATTCCTTTGCAGCTCCCTGAACAACACCCTGCCCCCCTCCAAGTGGCCAGCTGAAGTTGGAGTTGCCTGGCTTCCCAGCTAGGCTGTGTGGCAGGTGTGGCATTAGCCCCAGGTAGGAGCTGGTTACCTTCATTCTGCTTTAGCAACCCCTTAGACCCTTCCACTCCAGATGCTCTTGAGTCTCCATCTGCATGTTCCTGGAATTGGGGGCAGGCTTTGCCTTGGCACCCTCACACTAGTCAAACTCAGACCCCCAGACTAGGCTGTGCAGTGTCCCTCGTGTGCCTTGAGGGAATGGGAAATGGTGTTCAGCAGCAGTGTGGTGGGATTTAAGGTGAGGCCAGCCCGGGGCCACCTGGCCCCCTCAGCTGTGTGAGCAGATGTCCTACTCACAGCCGGCAGCCGTCTGGATGGGGAGACAGCTGGCCTGATCTTACTTCTGTCCTCACCATACGCTCTAACCCCTGCCTTTGTGGCTCGGGGTGCCTGTCCTGGGCAGGACCTGGTAGGTGCCGGGCAGCATTTAGGTGGCCTAAGGCCCCAGGCACCTTTTGCCTGAGCCTTTGCCTCTGCCAACTCCCAGGTTTGGCCATCGTGGGTAAGGTGTGCAGGTAATTTGTACCCTAGGAAAGAATGTACAAGGATAGATTCCTCCTGGGGAGGCCCTGAACCCTGGAGTGTGATGAGCTGATAAGGGGTAGGTGGAGGCGGGGTAGCCAAGCCCGCCTGGCTCCTTGCTGGAAAGACGACACCTGTTGACAGGCTCCCTGCACTTGCCCTCTGAGTCCAGCCTGCCGGGCACCCGCTGCCTTTGTGTATTGTGCCGTGTGGCGGGTGCCCTGCTGGTGCCCGACTGGCTGCAGCAGGCTCTGGGCAAGGCACAGTTGTCTGTGTAGTCAGGGAAGCTTCTGGCATGAGCCTTAGGTGCCTGTGGATGAAGCCAGGCCCCCTGAAGCACATAAGTGGACTGTTTTTTTTTTGGGGGGGGATTCTTGCTAGGAAGTTGGGGTGAAATCAGCATTTGCCTGGCTTACTGTTTCTGTAACAGACTAGATGTGTTGCTCTTTGCCTGATTCAACTCTGGAGCATACAGGAGGGTCTCCTATGAGTCTCTTCTTAACTGTTCACTGTATCCCCTAGATCCTAAGGCCAATGAAGGACCCTCTGTTCCCCTGGGGGTGTCTGCATTTCTTATTGATCTCATAGTCTAGCCTGGTCTACTACCCTGACTGGAGTCCTGACTTCACTTACTAAATGCGTCTTAGAAGAGGCGTGGCTGCTCGCTCCAAGCTCATGGCTCCCCAGCTGGCATGCCATCCTACCTTCTGGCATGTCTGAGGTCATTATGAGGAAGTGGCCTGAGCATGTGGATGAACACTCATGGGCAACCATGCACTGTGAGGCCAGCTGGGAAAATCAGAACATACACCTATGGCTGACTGCCCCCATGGCAGGTGTCAGGGGATAGGCTCACCATACTCTCCGATCTGGGTGGCTCCAGACTGCCCTGCCCCTGTGACCCACAGGCCTGGCCCCTCTGGCAAGGTCCCTGCTGGCCCTATGCCCCTACCCACAGGAGGAAACCCAGCTGCCCAGCTGGCAGCCTAAGTACCTTGGGTCAGGCAGCCGGACGAGGCGATGGAAAAGGCAAGCCGCAAGTTCTGCGTTTGTTTTTCATCTCAATACCTGAGGTTGGAGCAGCTAGGGGAAGTGGGCTGGAGGTCTGGCCCAGGACAAGATGCTTGCTAGGAGCTCCCAGAGCCTGAGGATATTGGGGCCATCTGCATCCTGGCAGATGGGGATGGGATGGGAGCACCCTAGTCACAAGGCTGGGAAGCTAGGGGTATAGCCCTCCAGGGAGAACTTCTGTGTAAAGTCATGGCTGCTGAGGGGCGCACAGATCTGCCTGCTTCCATTGCCTAAGGCCTATGGCTGGCCTTTTTGAAGGCTGTTGCTGGCCACAGAGGTAGCCGTTCTGGGAAGTTCTGCTCCTATCTTCTTCCCAGGGGTCCAGCACAGCACTGGGGCCCCACAACATGCTTGCCTGTGATGGATGGGGTCTGCTGGACAGCACCTTGGATCCCGGGGTGGTAGCTGGATGGTGCTTGTCTACCCCACAGTCCCCAGGAGCTTGGCTCCTCCAGGGCAGTGGGCAGTGAGGGAGGGAGATTGGATGGCTGCCCATTTGCAGCCTTCGACCAGTGTCTCTGTGGAAAACATCTCTGGCCTTGTCCTGGGCGAATTGCCACCCCCAGGGACTTGGAGGTACTGGGGCTGGAAGCTGGGCTGCGGGAGGGTGGAGGGTTAATCTCAGTTCCGTCTCTTGGTGCTGGAATTTGTTTTGATTTTGTTTCACACAGAAATTAAATGCTGTCTGGCGGAGCTGAGGTTTCCTCGGCTGGGCGCTGTGGCTTCTGGAACTGTACCCTTGGCTCCCTCTACCCTGGCCCAGGGGAGAGCTGGTTCCCTGGCAGGGTGGCCCAGGGGTGGCCTGGCTTGTTGGTGGGGTGGAGGACTGTGGGGGCAACTCTGGGGGTTTGCCGTCATAAGGGGGGCTGCCCATCTGTCTGCCCTCTTCCTGTTTGGGGGAACAGCTTGGGCTTCAGAATTGAGATACACTTCCATTTTAAGCTGTCCTCAGCCCTTGATCACCCAGCTAGTGCTCCAAGGAGGCACCTAGGTCCTTTAGCTGTCACTCAGGAGCAGTCACCAACTATGAGCTCTCTAAAGGCTAAAAGGGTCTCTGCTAAGTTCCTGCAAATCAGCGAGGGGCGGGTTCTTGGTAGCCACCTTTCAGCACCCTCGGGGATCAACAGTCTTACGCCAGTTCTACTCCGTGGGACTTTGTGGGTTGGAATGGCAGTTCTGTCACGTGTGGTTCAGTGTGCTACAAACGTCTTCCTTCTCTCAAGCTGGTCTTACATCTTCTGGAGTGGCTGCCACTTGAATGATGGAGAAGGCATGAAAGCCAGGTTGGGATGGCTTGGGTTACTGGGGTTGTGTGGGCATACCCTGGAGACCATGTTGGGCTTCTTGCCAAGGAAGCACTCTTAAGTCAGGTCTGTTTGTGGGTTAGGTTGGGGCTGCTGTTGGATCCTGGTCTTACCTGGATTCTCCTTCTAGACAGAGCCATCTTGGCCACGTTACTTTAGCCTCTGCCCTTTAGAGTCCTGTCTGTGTATGGAGTGAACATACCTACCAGTCCATCAAAATGAGAACATCTGTGGGCTTAAGTACCTTAGTTGTAGCAACTGAGATGGGCCATACCATCTTGTTGAAATCAGTTGAAGCTGGATTTGTGTGTGTGTGTGAGTGTGTGTGTGTGTGTGTACATGTATGTCTGTGGGCATGTATAAAAGTGTGTGAATGTGTGTGTTTCTGTGTGAATGCGTTTGTGTTGTATGTGTCTTGGTATGTGTGCGAATGCACCTGTATGCATGTTTCTGTAGGGTTGCCCGTGTATATTGGTGTGTATGTGCATATACATGTATGAGGATGGTTAACGTCAAAACTATCAAAGGCCAATAAGGTGAAGCCCATAGATATAGACTCAGAGAGATAAAACAGTGTTGGCTTGGAGCCTCTCACAGGAGAAAGGACAGCAGAGGCCAGTGCCTGCTACAGCAGGGAACACTCAGTGCAGACTTCCCAACAAGCATCAGGGCCCCAAAGCTTGTAGGACACCTGATGATGACCTAAGTCTCCAGCACAGCCCAGGGTCCAACTTGGCTTGGACTTAACTTATTCTGAGCTTGGGACTATCATGGCTACAGCGGCCTGACTACCTGACATGGGAAACATTTCTGTGGGCTGTTGTTGGATTCCGGTCTGTACAAGCGACTACACACCAGCATGGTGCATTAATGCGGCAAGAATTTGTTCTCTGTCAGTTCTGGAGACCAGAGGTCTGAATTCAAAGTATTGGCTCTTCCCGAAGGCTCCTGTGCAAATCCTCCCTGTCTCCTCCAACTCTGAGGACCCTCGCTGTTTTCTTTTGTATGGCATGTCTTTGCACATGTGCACACGTAGGTGCATGCGTACATGTGAATGTGCATGTAGAGGCCGGATGTCCACACTAGATGCCTTCCTCCACACTGTGTTTTGAGACAGGATCTCCTGCTGAACCTGAAGCTGGTCAGTTAAGCTAGAATGGCCATCAGGATCGAGGGATCCACCTATCACGGCCACACCACCTCAGCACTGGCATTGCAGACGCATGCCACTGTGCCAGGCCTTCACATGGGTGCTGCAGTTCTGAACTTAGGTCCTTGTGCTTGGATAGCAAGCCTTTGACACACTGAGTCATCTCTCCAGCACTGCTTACAAGAACACCCTCTGCTCATTTCGGGGGCCTGGACTTCAGGACTCTGACCTTCATGATAGATGCAGATTCCAGATGGCTCCTTGAGGCTCTGGGTAGATGTCTGTCTTGTGGGGTCACCATTTACCCCCATCTCCATGTTTTATACTTTATTTCACATTGTTCATGTCAAAGACAGCAACCAGCACACAGCTAGGGTAACCACGCATGCATGGAAAAGCAGCCACAGCCACACCAGGCTCTAGAGTACCGCACTCATGCTTGCTGTGCTTTAAGTAGAGATGGGGAAATTACGATGAAAGCAGATAGGCTAGGAATCTCTGTACAAAGAGAACCCACAAAAAAACTGACCCAGCAGTTTGGAAACACCAAACAACCAGGGGGAAAAGTGCCAGTGACAGATGGATTGAGAAGCAGATTCAAAACAGCTGAAGGGAATTAGCACGCTAGGAGCCGGTCAGAAGAAATTACCCAGAGCTGGTGGAGAGGCAGACAGATGTGGGACAGGGGCGCTACCTCCCTACTGGGAAGGTCCAAAGCAGAGGAGAGAGCTGAGCTGGACAGGGCTGACATTCTGAGGGAAAGGGCAAGCAGTTTCCAAAATAAAGCCATGCAGAAGAAACAGTGGATGGGTAAAACCCAGACAGAATAGGAGTGAATTTCACAGGATTTTATTTAATTATGGTACATCTGTGAATACTGAAGACAGTTGTGAGAGGAGCCAGAGAGAACAAGACACACATGGCATGATGTTCATGGGAGACAAGGGGCTGACACTCACTTTGGCAGCTCGCCCACCCCATCCCTAGAAGTACAGAGAGAATGGTCTCTGTGAAGTCACAGGTGAGACAATGATGAGTGTAACCTGACGTTTCCTTGGCCCTGAGATGTACCTAAAGTACATAATAGCATATCCTTGGTGGCAAGACTGTGAACAGGTGACCTACACTTGCATTGGGCTTGAATGAGTGACAGCCTTCTGTCAAGGAGAGCTGAGAAAATGGGGGGAGGGTATTAACTACTGAACTGCGAATGAAAAGAGGGGAAGTTGTGGCAAGGGAGTCCCTAAAATGATAAAGAGAAGGCTTAAAACGGACAGGTGTGGTCCACACCTGGATGAAAGAAGGCAGCAAGCCAAGACCTTGACCTTGTTAGGGTCAGCACTTCACGGTAAGGCTGAGCAAACAGCGAGTGAGCCAGCATAGTGTGATGAAGGCTCCTGGTGAGACACCCATCAAAACATGGATGTGGGAATTGAGAGCATGAGCGGAAACACACCAACTCGGGCACAGACAGCGGGGGAATCTGGAGAGACAAAAAACGGACCAGGTTTAGACTCAAGTGCAGCCTGTAGATGAACTGGGAGCCAGAGTCTGTGTGAAAACCCAAGACTGTGACTTGGCTCTGTATAGCTGTCGGGAAGTATTGATGTGGGCTCTGTAGGATGAACTCAGGTTATGAGTTGGATTCGTGTTGATCCATGTATGCTTCTGACTCAGGCTCTGTATGATCTAAGGCTGTGACTCGGGCTCTGTATTGGTCCATGGTGCTGTGACTTGGGTTCTGTGTGGCTTTCTGGGGCCGGAGAGGAAGCTGCAGGTTAGCCATGACTGGAATGGTGACCGTTGATGCCTTCTGTGCTTGAATTTGAGGGGAGTGAGGCTTGGAAGCACTGAGTGGAAGTCCGTCAGGAGGAGTGAGAACCTTTTAAGCAAATACAAAGGCAGTCGTGGGAAGACAACTGACCGTGGCGGTGCCGTACTCCTAGAGGCAGCGGCAGAGGCTGCACCCTGATGAAGGGCCAGGAAAGCTCAGAAACCCTGTCTGATGATGTAAGGTGGGGCAGCTGCTTTGGAGAACACACTGACAGTTCCTGGAAGGTCCCTGGCCCAGCAATTCCATCCCAGGGACACACCCACAAGAAACAAAACAGGTCTGCAGGATCTCTAAAAGGCAGGAACAATCCCAGTGCCCATCCATCAGTGAATAAACAAGCAGCCTGTCCTTCCACACAAGGGAATGTTTCCTACTAAAGTAAAGGACTCTCAATATTCTTTACCGTGGGTGAGCCAGGAGAACATGACCTAGTGAAATAGCCACAGCTACAAAGGATAGCTGTGTCCTGGCTCCATTCATGTGGAGCACTCAGTTGGTGAAGTGCCTCCTGTGCAAGCACAGGGGCCTGGATCCCCTAGGACCTATGTAAAAATACAGGCATGAGGGTTTGTGTGTGTGTGTGTACCTGTTACCCCAGGGTTGGGGACACAGACTGGAAGGTTCCTAGGGCTTTGTGGCTAGGCAGCCTGCCCTCCTTGGCAAGCTTTAGATTCAGTGAGAGACCCTGTCTCAAAAAATACGGTAGAGGGCTGGCAAGATGGCTCATCAGGCAAGGGTGCTTGCTGCCAAACCTGGTGGACTGAGTGAACCCCAAGACCCACATAGTGGAAGGAAAAAATCAACTTCTGCAAGTTGTCCTCTGACCTCCACACATGCTCTGTGGCACACAGACACCACCACCACTCCACACAAAGAAATTAAAATTTTTAATTTTTTAATTTTATGTTAATACTGTTTTGTCTGCATGTGTATATGTGTCCCACATACATAAAAGTATCCATGGAAGCCAGAAGAGGGTGTCAGATCCCCTGAAACTGGAGCTACAGACAGTTGTGAGCTGCCGTGCAGGTGCTGTGAACTAAGCCTGGGTTATATGTAAGAACAATAAGTCCTTTTAACAACTGAGCCATCTCTCCAGCCCCTAAATAAATAAGTGCTTATCTAAGTAAATGTCTCTGTTTGTTTGCTTGTTTGTTTATTTTGAGATAGGATTTAACACTGTAGCCTTGGCTGTCTGGAACTAGACCTCAGGGATCTGCCAGCCTCTTGTTTCCCAAACCCTGGAATTAAAGGTGTGCGCCACCACACCCAGTTATGGAGGAAGTCCTAAATTTGATGCTGACTATTATTACATGAATCTGTAAATGATACATCAACAGTCCTTAAGTGTGTGGATTTAATGGGAGGTGATTTATATCCTAGTATGAGTGTGACAGGTGACAAGAGAAGAGGTGGCAAAGCAGAGTGCGAATTGTTCCAAAGAATTGGCTCAAGCCAATCTTAAATTCTTCCATCGGATGTAAGCTCCTCCAGGGAATATCAACAGAAGGTTCACTAAGAACTGAGACTCAACAGGAAGAGCATGGAAGAGAAGGGCACACAGGTGAGACCCCCCAGGCAGAGTCTAGTCATGTAGAAGATAGAGCCACCCTGACCAAGGCGAGTTCTCTGGGCTTTACTCCAGAATAGAGGCACCGCCAAAGCTGTGGGTTTCTGTGCCTCCCCTCTGCAGATAAGTGGGGGGTGTTCACTCCCCCAAAGATGCAAGCAACACTTGATCATGCATGGCTTTCACTGACAAGTCTGGAAGGAGACCCGGAGAGCTGTTCCACCCTGTTCAGTATGTCTGGTCCCGTCATGAATGGTGTGATGTCAAGAGCTGGCCTTTGATGTTCTGGAGTGACACAGACTGTCTGGTTCAGCCTCGAATACACTGGGAAGATGCTAGCTGCCCCTCATTTCCCTCATGAAGTGGTCCAGAGTCTGGGCACATGTGTGTGTACCTGTCCCCAGCTCTTGCCTCTCTGTTCTCTAATGCCTTTGGGGGCCATCCTTGTGCCAGGTTGGCTGCATCTGGATGACAGATTTGTGACATTGATTTGACTGTATTTCTGTCAGCTCTTAGAGGGCTTGGCTGTATGTTTTTATACCTGTTACAAGGCCCAGATCAACTCTTAGCTAGCCAAAGACCACAGTGATGTGGGCTGGGGAGGCTGAGTGTGGGATACAGTCAGCTGATGCCGTGACACTATGCTGAGGGCTCTCACCGCTATATGGAAGCAAAGAAAAAATATGGCATTGGGGTGGAAAAGATATCCTTGCACAGTTAGTGGGAGCATAAAATAGTTAGACCATTCCTGAGGAAATTAAAAATAGAACCAGCCTTCTCCCTTCTGGAGGTCTCAAGGTAGTGAACTCACTGTGTTCAGGAGCCTGTATTCCCACATGCTCTCTGAGGGTGGGCACTGTCAAGCTTCTGTTCTATGCTGACCTCACTGGCTCTGCACAGACTGCTCCAACAGTCACCATGCAGTAGAGAGGCCTGGAGCTTCCTCCTCCTTTTTCATCTAGATTTTGTATCTTTTTACCAACTTCCTGCCCAGCACACCTGGTAACCACTGTCCACGGCTTCTGTATTGCCCTTTCTCACCTTGCTCTTATGAGTGTACTTGTCTTTCTGTACTTGACTAACTCCGCTAACATAATGATCTTCAGTTCCTAAACGAATGCCATAAATAAACGTAAATGACATAAATGATGTGATCTCCTGCATGATGCAGGTGTGCTGTGCTTTTGCTGTCTGTGTGTAAGTTGATGGACACCAAGCATGCTTCTATTTGTCCGTTCTTGTGACAGTGCAGTAAACAGAGATGTAGATGCCTTTGACATAGTGACTCCATTTCCTTTAGATATATACCCAGTAGGGTAGCTGGAGCGGTGGTTTGAATGAGCATGACCCCTTAGGCTCATATGTTTGAATATTCAGTCCGCACTTGGAACTGTTTGGGAGGATTAGGAGCTATGGCCTTGCTGCAAGTAGGTGTAACACTGGACGTTAAGGTTTCAAAACCCCATGCTATTTCCAGTTACTGCACTGCCTCATGGTTGTGTCTCAGCCTCAGCTACTGCTCCAACACCATGCCTGTCTGCCTGCCTCTATGCTCCCTGCCGTTAATGATCATGGAGTCACCCTCTGGAACTGTGAGCCTTCAATAAACTCTATAAATTGCCTTGGTCATAGTGTTTTATCATAGCCCTAGAAGAGTAACAAAGACAGAGTATCTTACAATAGTTCTAGTTTGGTTTTTGTCTTTAGGGACCTCCCTGTTTTCTTCCACAATGACTGTACTAATTTCCATCCTTCCCAGTGGTGAGCTGATATCTTATTGAGGTTTTGATTGACATTTCTCTAATGATTAGGAGCAAGGAATGTTTTCCTTGTATGAGGTCTGTTTTGGAGCCATCTCCTTGGTTAGTTGCTGTTGTTGTTTTTTGTTTTTTATGTGTACTAGTGTTTTACCTGCAAGTATGCTTGTGGACCGTGACCATACAGTGCCCACAGAGGCCTGAAGAGAGCATTGGATTCCTTGAGATGAATTACAGACAGCTGTTAGCTGCCATGTGGATGCTGGGAATTGAACCCAGGTCCTCTGGAGGAGCAGAGTGCTCTCAGTCACTGAACCATCTCTCCAGCCCACCTTGGATAGTTTTCAAGGGGGTTATTTCTTGCTACTAAATTGGACTCTAGCTCCTTAAAGTGTTTCCTCCTGCTCTGCCGTTGTCTCTTTCTCTGTTGATTGCTTCCTTGTCCTGTAGAAGCATCTTGCCTTGATACAGTCCTGTTTTCTGTTGTTACTTCCATTTGGTGTGCTTTTAGGGCCATGTGAAGACAACAAACAAACTACCAAGATTAGTCATTTCCCTTGTATTTTTAGTAGTTAGTTTAGACTAGGATTTAGGTAATTGTAATCCACTTTTGGTCTTCGCCATCTTCTAGGTTTATTTATTTTATTTTATGTGTATGAGTGTTTTGTCTGCATGAGGGTATGTATACCACACACATGTCTAGTGCCCGTGGAGGTCAAAAGAGGGTATGGATTTGTGGATGAGTGTAAGTCACCATATGCATTCTGGGAATTGAAACCCAGTCCTCTGCAAGAGCAACAAGTGCTCTAAACCATTGAACTGTCTCTTCTGAGACAGGGTCTCTGTCACTCAGACAGGCCTCAGTCTCACTTTGTAGCCAAGGGTGACCTTGAGTTCTGATCCTCCTGCCTCTACTGCCCAAGTGCTGGAATTACAGATGTGTGCTCTCATGCCTGATCTATAGAACCCATGGTTTTGTACATGTCAGTGAAGCTGCATCCTCAGCCCCCTGTGTAAGCCACTGTAATTGGTGTGTGTGTGTGTGTGTCTGTCTGTCTGTCTGTCTGTCTGTCTGTCTGTCTGTCTGTCTGTCTGTCTCTGTCTGATCAGAATGAGGGGGCTATGTGTAGATAGCTACAGAATCATTTACAGACATGGTATGTATGGACTTTAGTTGCCAGAAAGACCATGTAGAAAGAGAAACCCACACCCCTGCCTGGAAAGATGTGTGTGCCCAGCTGGGTGACTGTGCTGAGCTGTGCAGCTGGCTCTGTCTGCCATGTTAGGCCAGACACCACTAGGGCTGGGCGGCAGCTGCATTGAGCCTGGCAGCAGGTGCTCTGTGTGTGGCAGGCAGCTGGTCCGGTGGGTAGGGCCTATGCCATGCCAGGACAGGATACAGGGGATGCTGTCTGGGCTCCAGGGCCACAACCTCTGGGTAGACAGCCATATAGGCAGGCACTTGCCATGTGTTTGCGAAAAAGCCATCTGTGCCCAGGGATGCACACAGCTGTGCAGAAAAAAATGTGCTCCCCCTCCTCAGGTGGCCTGTCCTGAGTGTTTCCCTCTGTCTCCAAGACTGTCTTCAGGCTGCTGGGCATGTCATCTGTGGGGCGTTGGCACAGGGCTGCTGCTCACACCAGGGCACAGTGGATGAGGCAGATCCAGCCCTTCCCTACTTCCTTCTCACACACTCTCCAGCACTGCATTCTGTAACATGTGAGGGCCATGTGGCACAGTGACTTAATATCTTAATGTCTTATGTCCCGAGAAACCTATGGCATGTTATAAGCCCAAAATACATGGAATATACCCACCCTCCCAGCATCCCAGCTCAGGCCAGCACACACTGAGAACGTGGAGCCTAGCTTAGTGGGTCCAAATCAACACCAAGCCTGTTTCATCCTAAGCTGACCTCCTATGTCACTTCTGAGCATTGGTGTTCCTCTTAGGATTCTGGGGCCAGCTGCAAGGAGCTTTGTGCTGCACAGTGCACAGGAAAAAGCAGAAGGCAAATCCACAGTACCATCTTTCCTGGATTCCTGTCACTTTCGTGCCATTGTAAATTCAAACTTTTACAAGTGGGGACCTTGTCTTGGTTAGGGCGACTATTGCTGTGGTGGACGAAAGCAACTTGGGAAGAAAAGGGCTTATTAGGCTTATTCCTCATCACTGTGTATCAGAAATCAGGACAGGAACTCAGACAGCAGGACCCTGGAGGCAGGAGCTGATGCAGAGGCCATGGAAGGGTACTGCTTACTGGCTTGCTCTCCATGGCTTGCTCTGCTTTCTTATAGAACCCAGGACCCAAGCCCAGGGGCGGCCCCACCCACAATGGGCTGGGTCCTCCCACATCAGTAACTAATTAAGAAAACGCCCCACAGGCGTGCCCATAGCCCATGTTATGGAGGCATTTTCTCAGGTGAGGTCCCTCCTCTCCAGCGATCCTAGCTCATGTCAAGTTGACATAAAACTGGCCAGCACAGACCTTCTGTAGCTCAAATCCCTCCTCTCCTCTTTTCTTCTTCTCTTCTCATCTCCTTTCCCTCTTTCTGCTTTTCTGTCTGGGTCACTTTTTTTTGGCCCAGGATGACATCGAACTCATAATACTCCTCCCTCAGCCTCCTGAGTGGATGGGATATTTGGGGGGATATGCCTGTGCCATCATGTGTTGGCTTTTTTCCAGTGAAGATGAGCACCTGAGTTCTAAGAGCAGCTGTATTTAATTTTTTTAAAAAAGTATTTGTGTGTTGGGGGTGGGGAGAATGCATGTGTGCCACAGAATGCATGTGGGTGTCTCATGACAACTCTCAGGAATTGGTTCTCTCCCTCCACCGTGTGGGTTCTGGGTATCAGACTTAGGCTGGCAGGCTTGGCAGCAAGCCCCTTAACCTGCTGAGCCATCTCATTGACCCCTGCACCAGTCCTCTCTTGTGAAACTTTTTTTTTTTGACAAGTTCTCTCTGTGTAGCCCTGCCTGTCCTGGAACTTGATCTGTAGACCAGGCTGGCCTTGAACTCACAGAGATCTGCCCGCCTCTGCCTCTTGAGTGCTAGGATTAAAGGCGTGCGCCACCACTTCCCAACTATTTTATTTTTCAACTGATACATTAAAAAACTGTGTCTACTAACGGGAGGCAGCGATGTTTTCACATTGCAGGTGTTGTCTGGCTTTGAAGACTAAGCAGTCTGCTAAAATACCTCGGTTCTTACATTTCAAAATCTTTCTAGCTTTTTGGGACACAGTGCATTGCTGTCATCTATTATGCTGGTGACGTTTGCATCCCAATGACTAACGTACCGAACAGAAAAAAACTGAAGGGAGGATGTGTTCAGGCTCACTGTGTCAGGGGTTCAGTCCGTCGTGGTGGGCGAGGCGTGGTGAAGCAGAGTGGCAGAGGCTGTTTACCTTGCTCTGGGCCAGGAAGCCTCGCCATCCAAGGCCACCCCTATGGCCCACATCTACCAGCCATGCCACACTTCCTGGAGCTGCTGAAGGCTCCCAAAACAGTGCCGCCTGCTGGAGACCAAAGCATGAACCCAGGGCGGGCATTTCACACAGGGAGCATAATGCAGTCACTCTCAGAGAGTGCCACACTAGGACCTCTTACTTCTGTCTGCTCTTTATGATTATTCATTTATAGGAAGATCTATATGTCCACAGTCACACATGTGCATGCATGCACACACGTGTGTACACACACACTCACGCATACTCATAGAGTTAAGTTTATTCTGAAAAATAAGTTGCATACAGCTTCCAAGATTGTCACCCCTAACACCTGTACTCAGTCACAGGGAAGGACACACTTCACTCTAGTGTTATCTTATGACCCTTCATCTTTTCTCCCAGCACTCACGTGGGCTATTTTTGCATTCGATGCTGGTCTCCTGGGAACCTTGCCCTGACTATGTGGTCCCTGCCTCCTTCCATGCCCTCTCACCAGGCACTCCAAACCCCCAAATCCTAGCCCTGTTTCTGTGCCCCTGAATGTTGTCATTCTGATGACATGCCTTCCAGATATCTGCACTGAGTCCATCCAGAGTTAAAAAAAAGGGGGGGAGGGGTGTTTCTGAGAGAAAGTCAGTTCCAGAAGGACAGTAGAGGGGCAGGCTGGCCCAGACAGGGACCCTGGTCTCTTCAAGTCCCTGTTTACATGGTGGAATTCAGGGGCACCCTGTCTCCAGTCCCCTCAGGCAGAGCCTGAACTGATGTTGTCTGAACATGTCCAGGCTCTCCAGGCATCGGGGGATGCTATACAGTCTCTTTCAGCATTCCGTTCCTGCCCCTTTTCTCCTTTCTGTTTTTGCTTCTTGTTCGTTGTTCCCCTCTATCTGTCCAAAAAAAAAAAGCAACCTCTCCACATAACCCTTAGAGTGCCACTAAAGGCAAAGGTTTGGAGCTTGCTTCTCCAGGGGCCAGTGTGCTCACGGTCCTGAGGCTGAGAGACTACCGTAGCCAGATCACATGGCATCCAGACAGGCTTCAGGGGCTCAGGGAGAAGAGGGAGACCGGGACACTCCTGGCTGGTAATAACACAGGGGGGGAGGGCAGTGTGGACATAGCCTGGGGTCCTGGCCCCTTTCCCACTGTGGTCCTGCATTTCCACTAGAGTCCTATACTGCTGTGCTCTTGAGAGTGTGACTGGGGACTGGTCTTTTTTCATCAATGCTGGAGTCAACTGAACTGTCAGGACAACTGCAGAGCGGTTAGAGGCCATCCCTGGGTGCTGGGAGGGCCTCGGGTTCCATGGGGTCCCCTAGGCATTCTGTAGGGGACAGGGCAGTGCTGATAGGTGTGAGAGCAGACAGGTTCCGGGAAGGTCTCTATGTTCTGCCTGATTCTTTCTGGGTCCCCTAGGGCTGGGTGCTCCCCTCTCACAACTCCCGTCCTCTAACTTGGCTGAGTGTACTGGTTCCTCTGTTCCCGGGGAGACAGCTCAGACAGTTCTCCCCGCCTGTGACAGGGACTCACTCTTTCCTCTCTGTCCCTAGACTAACAGGCAGTGAACCCCTGACTATCCTCCCCCTGACCTTGGAGGCTGAGGCTGCAGCCCAAGCACATTACAAGGCCTGTGACAGGCTGAAGCTGGAGCGCAAGCAGCGTCGCATGTGCCGCAGGGACCCGGGTGTGGCCGAGACGCTGGTGGAGGCCGTGAGCATGAGTGCCCTGGAGTGCCAGTACCAGTTCCGCTTTGAGCGCTGGAACTGCACCCTGGAGGGCCGCTACCGAGCCAGCCTGCTCAAGCGAGGTAAGCTCTCACTTGCTCCCCTTCAGCCATGCCCTCCAGTCTCTCCCTGGCATTTGTGTGCAGGTGGCAGGATACCATCAGCTTTGACTGAAAGCCTTGGGCCTAGGGCAAATCCTCCTCCTTGTCCCTTCTTCCACTGGGCACAGGAGCTCATGGGAGTCTCTTCATAAAAACTGGAGACCTGAGGGAATAGGGATTAATTCAGTGGTAGAGTACTTGCCTATATATGTGCATAGATAGATGATAGATAATAAATAGATGATATAAAGACATGGGTAGGTAATAGGAAATATACAAATAAATGATTGATAGGTAGATGATGATAAAGATAGGTAGATGATGATGAAGATAGGTAGATGTATGTATGTATGTATATATGGATGGATGGGTGGGTGAAAGATGATACACAGGTTAGTAGAGGACCTAAGGTCTAAGGCTGGATTTGTCAAGGACCCCAGGGACAGGCCAAGACATTGGGGACCTGGTTGAGATCTGTGACCACCAGGCTAGAAGTGCCACAGAAGGCTCTGAAGCCTTAACCACTCCCCAGCCTGTCCTACACTACTGAAACCTTGGCATTTTTCTCCAAGTGCCTGCCAAAGGCCCTCAAAGGCACAGTACCCCAACCCCTAACCTAGCCGGCACACATGAATTTGGGTGGTGGGTTGCAAAGCTGCCATGCCTGCCTGCCCACTGGGCCTCACTAACTCAACTGCTGTCCCCAGGCTTCAAGGAGACTGCCTTCCTCTATGCCATCTCTTCTGCGGGTCTGACGCACGCACTGGCCAAGGCGTGCAGTGCGGGGCGCATGGAACGCTGTACCTGTGACGAGGCCCCTGACCTGGAAAACCGTGAGGCCTGGCAGTGGGGTGGCTGTGGAGACAACCTCAAGTACAGCAGCAAATTTGTCAAGGAGTTCCTGGGCCGGCGCTCTAGCAAGGATCTGCGAGCCCGAGTGGACTTCCACAACAACCTCGTGGGTGTGAAGGCAAGCTGGGTGGGGCACAGGGCAGGATGGGGGCATTGCCAGGTCTGAGATGAGCTGGGCCTCAGTATTTTAGGGTTGGGCACTAAGTAGACCTACATAGGGCAGGTGAGAGTGGCTGGGTCCAGGGAGGCTGGGCATGGAGTGGATGAAGAGCCAGTGAATAGCTGGGGGAGTATAATGTGAGTGGGTGGGGCCCAAGAAGAAGAGGGGCTGGGAGGGGGCAGGAGCTGCCTGTTCTAGCCCTGCAGTTCCAGCCAGGCAGGGTCCTGGAATCCTGCTTAGCTGTGGCACAGATGGGGTCACTAGTCATGGAGGTGCCTCGTGGTGGTCTAGAGAAGAGTCTTCTTCACTTTCTATTCCTGTTCCTGGCAAGCAAGGGCCTGGGATCGTCTCTCTGGACAGGCTGTCCCAGAAGCTGGTGGTTTGTATCCTGTGGGCTAAAGTAACCTACAGAGTCACCACAGAAGTAGAAGGTAGCCACAGTTCTAGTAGATGGGAGGTTCCAAGGAAGAGCTAAGGGTACAGGACCATTTGCCCAGGGTGCCCAGTGGTGTGTGTAGCCAAGACTCTGTTCTGAAAGACAGAGACCGAACTCTGAACACAAGCAAAAAGGGGATTTTAGTAGCTCTCTAGAAGGCCTTTGGGGAGTATGGCCAAACTCTGGAGTTGCTTGGCCTCTTGAATGTCTTGGCTATCATGGCTCTGAAGCTCCTGGTTTACCTTTGCTGAATGGGAACAAGATAGAACCCCAAGCACCCCCACCTCATCTTTGAATGACCCAAAAGTTAAACTCTAGCCTGTGCGTGGGAAAACAGGGTCCATACCCTCCTCGGGAGCTGGGGGCCTTTCCTCCTCCCCTTGCCTGGCTCTGCATCTCCAGTCTAAGGAGGACAGCAAGGTAATTAGAGCCCGTCCTGCCCTGAGCTCCTTGTTATTGAGTAATCGGAGTTCTGAATCCCCCACTTATTAAAGGATTGGTCTGCCTCCTTTGCAGCCAGGGCCTTCTCAGGGCCAGGCTAGTGGGGAGGGAAGCCCGGGAGGGCAGATTCAATCTTCAAGGCCGAGTTGTTCTTTTCTTTCCTGCTGGACCCTCCCTCCCCACCTTACCCTTTTGAGCTATTAATGAAAAGTCAGAATGTGTGAACGTGCTCCATCAGCTTACTGCTCCCAGGCAGCCGCACTTTAATTAAATCTGCCCTGCTTTCTCAGGAAAGCGTGGTTAAGTGGGACTCTGGTTGCCTGGCAGGAGAGTGAGGAAGTAGCTACATTTCTTAATCCCTCTCCAATGGACACTCCTGGGGGCCAGTTTGGGAGCTCAGCAGTGGCTTAGGGTCCACCTGGGAAGAGGTTTCCCCCCCTCCCTGACATTCTTCTGCCTCACAACTCTCTGAGATTTGAAACAGCATTTGGAGGGACTCTGGGCATGAGAGGCCAGGCAGAAGATCCCTCAGGCAGAGCCCTAAGAAGGGAAGGGCCTGGCCAGGGTTCCCTGGCAGCTTACCCAGACCTGTAGTTTTGGTGTTCAGCCATGCCTGCTCCTACCTATGGCCATGGGGCACAGGTGCAGCCTCTCCTGGGAAGTCAGCCCTGGAAGCTCTCCTAGGTCCAGCATTTCCTTACCTTTCTTGAAGCACACTTTCCCACCCTCCTGTGCAGCTGCATCCACCCCTCATAGGCTGACCCTTAAGTGGGCAGGGCTTGAGTCTGTATGTCCTTGTGGAGCTCGGCACTGAGGAGGGTTGTGGTCAGCCTGGACAGAGAGCTCTGAGGGAGCCTTGTCTTCATCAGCCCAATGAGCAGTGTGCTAAGATCAGAAGTAGGAGTCCCTGGCAAGGCTGTAATTATTGATGTCAGGGCAGGGATGGTTATAAGGTTAGCCAGGAAGTGTCTCAAAGGGGTGTGGGCCAGCCTGTGCTCATAGAGGTGTAGACGTCTGTCCTGGGAGTCAAGGCACTGGCCTTAAGGCCTCTGTCTCCTGGCAGTCCTGACTGGAGGGGGAAAAGCCAGCCTGTGATCCTGGCTACTGGGCTTCCTGTGTGCTGCACAGTGCTGACCCCTGCTGGCCAAGGGTTGCTCAGTGGGCAATAAAGGTAGGCTGAGGTTGGGCCTCTCTGATGTTTCTGGGCCTTCCTGGCATGCTCCTCATGCTTCCACTGTCCACTGCAGGTGATAAAGGCCGGAGTAGAGACCACCTGCAAATGCCACGGCGTGTCTGGCTCCTGCACAGTGAGGACCTGTTGGCGGCAGCTGGCACCCTTCCACGAAGTGGGCAAGCACCTGAAACACAAATATGAGACGGCGCTCAAGGTGGGCAGCACTACCAATGAAGCCACGGGCGAGGCCGGCGCCATCTCCCCACCACGGGGCCGGGCCTCTGGGTCAGGAGGTGGTGACCCACTGCCCCGAACGCCGGAGCTGGTCCACCTGGACGACTCTCCCAGCTTCTGCCTGGCTGGCCGCTTTTCACCTGGCACGGCAGGCCGCAGGTGCCACCGTGAGAAGAACTGTGAGAGTATCTGTTGTGGCCGCGGCCACAACACACAGAGCCGTGTGGTGACAAGGCCCTGCCAATGCCAGGTGCGCTGGTGCTGCTATGTGGAGTGCAGGCAGTGTACACAGAGGGAGGAAGTCTACACCTGCAAGGGCTGACCTGGGGCCCCGTGACCCTGCCATGAGGGACATGGGCTTTGTACACAGCACCAGAAGAATTCTCCACCCGCAGGAGCTGACCCCTGGCCTCTGCCAGCCTTTCTGTAGGGGTTGTAGGCACTGCACACAGTGCAAGAGATCTTAACCTGCAGAGAGTGAGCCCTTCAGGGCCAACCTATCCTGCTGCATGGGGCATAGGTGTCACAAACAACACAGAAGGTCTGCAAGGAAGGAGAGGTGTCCCTAGCACACTTGGGCCCTGGTATGCCGACAGCTGGTTGGCTGTCTTCGTTCTCAAAGGCCCAGAGGGCGGGGCTGGTCCCTGTCTGGCCTCCTCAACCCTTTTGCTTATGCCTTGGGCTGGAGCTTCCTCCCCTTGACCCGAGAGCGTTGCAGTAATGCTTTCTCAGTCGCCTCCGTCCCTGACACACCAGTCCCTAGAGTACAGCCCTTGTCAGGGACCAGTGTGTCAACTGGCCCTCCCTGCCTCTTGGCTTCCTCGGAGGCTTGGAGGGCAGGTGCACCGTCATAATCACATGGCTGCCCTTCTGGGCCAGCAGCCTGGTGCCAGCACTGTCTTCAGAGAGCCAAACCACTAGGAAAGGGCAGCCACTCCGGCTCCAGGGCCCAGCCTCTGGCCCTTTGACCCTGAGCACTTCCTTGGAGTATCAAAGACTTTTAAATTATTATTATTTAACTAATATAGTAATTATTATTTTCTCTATCCCCTTGCCTCCTAATCTGTGGCTCTTTCCTCTGACCTGCCCCAGGCCCAACCAAGCCAATCTGGGAAGCCCTGCCTTTCTGTCCCTCTGTACTCTTCCTGCTTGCTCTAGTTCGAAACCACTAAGTCAATGTCATATTTGGAAAGAAATGAAGCAATGGAGCCTAACCATGGCCCTCAGGGCTTTTGGACCCCCCCATCCTACCTTACCTGGGGTTCAGAGGCCCTTGGTGTGGTTCTGTACCCTGCAGGTATAGTGACCAGGTTGCTGGATCTGGATTGTGGGGTCTAGAGTGCTGGAGGCATGGGCGTGGTGACAGAGGCAGGATTAGCTTTTCGAATGTCCATCTCAGGAAGCCACGCCTGCTCTGTGTCACCAAGGGAGGTATGGAAGGACAGACACACTTGCTGTCACCAGGTCTTGCTGATGTCTTTGCAGGGGAAAGGTGTCTACACTGAGCTGGTGTTGAGTGTGCGTGCATGGGTTGTGTGAGTATGTGAGTGTATGTACTCTGAGCTGTCATGGCCAGCATCCAGTTGGCCTGTGCCCTCTGCAATATGGTGACTCCTTGGCTCCCAGGAAGCCCAGCCTTAGGTTTGTGTAGGAACCCCATGGCTGTGTGGGCAGATGGCAGGCATAGAGGCAGGAACTACTGAGGAAGGGGTGGCTCCCCTGGAGCTCCAGGGGCCCAGAATGCCCAAGCCTGGGGTGGTGGTAAGACTGTGTCTTAAAAGGAAACCTATTTATGTGGATGAGGGTCTCTGGTCCCTCTTGGATGTGTAAATAGCAAAGTTTATTCTCCTGTGGTTTATGATAGCCCACCGATGAATGCCACGTTCCCAGGATGAGAATCTGAGTGGCATACGCAGTGACTGGTGGGTGGGGAGGGCACCCTGCACTTCTCAGAAGTCTGTACCCAGTCACGCTGTCACTACCGTCTGGAGCTTCATCCCTGTTAGCTCCGGAGAAAGGAGCCTGCCAGTTCAGAGGAAGAATATTTTTATCGAATACCACATTTAGCTCTATGTCCTCAATATTCAGAAAAGTATTTTTTAAAACAAGGCAGAATGAAAATGTCTGCCGGCTGGTTTGTTTCTGTATAAATATATACTAGAATGTCTTTCTGGATGAAGCAACTCCCACAGGCCAGAGCCTCTTGGATCTTTTCTTCTGTGGGCAGTCGAGTGAGCGACTGCCCCGCTCCCGTTGGCCACCCATTGTATGCTGGCTCCCAGGCCTGCTGCCGGCCTGCCTGGCAGGGCGACGGACACACAAGGGAGCACGGTCTTTGTGTGGAGTCCTGTGCAGCCTGTGATTTCTCTACCTCATCTGTGTGGCGCGAACCTGAGTGACTGCAGAGAATGTATTTATTTAACAGCTTTGTGTAACAAAACCGGAAACAAATGGAAACACTAAATAAATGTATTTTAAATTATAGACAACCTGAGTCTGCTGCTTTCATAGAGGTTGTGGGGGAACCTGAGAGGACAGGGAAGAAGATGTGGGAAAGGCCTGGGGGGTGCAGGAGAAGGAGGGAAAGGGAGGCCTGGAGAGGAGGGTTCAGACTGAAAGAGAATATGGGAGGAGGAAGAAAAGAAGGAGGATGTATCTTTCTGTCAGGAGGACCCAGGGTGAAGAGACTTGATAACTAACCGTGAAGGACTGATCAACCTAGTCTGTGTGGCCATCCCAAACTCCAGTCTCTGTCTCCTGTGTCTGAGGCTGGGTGGGAGTTGAGGCTCTTCAAGGAAGCCTTCTCTAATCCTGTGGCCTAGGAAGGGACCCTCCTAGGTCTATGAACTAGGTCTAAGGGACTATGGAGCATCTACTTAATCAAGATGTTCAGATCTATAGCTGTGCCTCCAAGACGATGAGGCCCATGCCCATGCTGGACCTTCACAGAACCTCTGATCACAGACTGAAGCCCACCAGTTGTGTTCCCCTTCAGCTCTTCAGAACCCTGTGACTGACAGACAGCAGGGGTAGGGAGGTCATGGTTCTTTCCTGGGGTTTTGGGGGGCTTCATGGGGTCATTCTTCTGGGTAGGTACTGTGAGTGCTGGCTGAACCCATCTGTGCAAAGTTGCTGGACAGGCAGGACCAGCCACCAGGTCAGTCTAACCTGTTCCCACTCGGGCATATAGACTGTCCACTTCCAGGGGGTCCTGGCCATTCTCTTGGAGTCTTGGCTGCCAGCTATGTAGGCCATATCATTTATGCATAATGTCCCTTAGGCATCTAGCTGTTCCTTCAGGATCAATGAGCATGACCCTGTGAGTGTGTGTGTGTCTAGGTCTGTGTGCCCACAGACGTCTATATGTGTTCAGAGGGGCTGTATCCGTAGATCTATCTGTATGTGTTTGTGCATGTACACATAGGAGCAATGTCCTGTGTCTGTGTTCACATATCTCTGTATCTTGTGACTGCACATGGCATCCATAAGCTTGTCCTTTCATGTATATATGTGTATAGATATGTTTGTGGTACATTGTGTCTGCATGCATATTTGTTTGTGTGCATATGGTTGCAGTAGGGGCACAGTGCTGGCTGTAGCTCACCTCTTACAGTCTTTGCCTTGCACAGCCATCCACCACAGTGAGTTTAGATCCACCTCCATCTGATTTTCTTAGTAGCTGGGCTCCCATTGGCCACTGAGGCAGGAAGAAAGGCGTCTCCCATTGAGTTACTTCCCCAAGTGGACAAGACACCCTTGAATCCTGAAAGGTACTTCATACCTTTGGTTGGAGAAGAGGTACCCCAGCAATTCTTAGAGGGTAGGGTATCCAACCATGAGTGCTGGCCAGTGAGCACAGACAAGGGGTAGATCCCAGGAGATGATTCTTCAATGGTATGACCTCAGGGTCTTTCGAAGGTAGGGACACAGGCCCAGAGGCTGCAGGTGCTAGGGGCCAGCCAGAGACCAACCAGGCAACTCCCTGAGCTAGGACCGGGACCAGGGCAGGCATCTGGCTCTCCTCCCAGCGGGGCTGGCTGGTGTGGGAGATGGCTGGGGGATTAGGTAAGAAGGAGGCACTTAGGTAATGTCTCAGAAAGGCTTGAGTGTGCAGCAGTGGGAAGGTATTGGGTTGGATCCCGTCTTGTCTGTAAGGCTGACTTCAGACACCAAGGATGAAGGTAAAGAGGAGGAAGGACTGAGAGGAAGAAATGGAGGAGGGAAGAGAGAAAGGGAAGATATGGGGAGGAAGAGAGATGAGAAGGGGGAGAAAGGGAGGAGGGGAGGGGGAGGAATAAGAAGAGGTAGATAAAGGACAGACTAGGAGAAGGGAAAGGAGGAGGCTGGACCCTGGAGCCCGTATAACCTGCAGTGAGCCTTTGGTTTCCCTGGATGTGTTGAGGAACATGAGGACCCTAGAAGGTATCCTAACTGTCCCTAGTTCCTGGCCCAGGTTGCTCATGGTAAGCTCCCACAGGATGTCAGGTGGGGATGTTAGGGTGGGGAGTGCTAACAATAGAAAATTATGAACAAGTTGAGTTGGGGCTGGGGTCTAGTCTGCCCACATGTGTACACTCAAGCCCTGTGTGCCCCTGCTCCCAGCTTACTGGAGACTGAGTTGACCTGGTCTGACCTGAGAGAGCCCCTCTATCTGTGGGGCTCTTCATGATCCCTCAGCACACAAGAGAACCTTGAAGAGACTTGCTGCTCACTGTGGGACTGGGCCTGGGGCGGAGGCACATATACAGGGGCTTTCTGGTACCCTAACCCTGAAGCTGCTTGGAGACTAGCCACACTGGGGCACTGTTCTGCTCCATCTTTCACCCACTGCCTGCTAGGGATGCCTGGGCTCTGTTCCTGGAAGGTTGGAGCGGGACCCCAACTTGTTGCCCCAGAGAGATGCTGTCACCCAGGGACAGCAGGTGGAGCTTTAGGGTGATCCTCAGCACCCTGGGCAGGGTTGGTCTTGCCTCCATTTTCCAACCTCTATTTCTAGAAGTGGGGTTAAGGGTTACAGGTCCTTTCTGGCAGCTCAGAATTATGGCTCGGGGTCTCAGCACAGCAAGGTCTGGCCTGGAAAAGGGCAGTGGTCCTATCCACAGCTCTGCGGGCCGCTTAGGGATGGGAGTGGGGGAGGGGTCCAGCAAGTTGCTAGGGAAACAAGACCAAACAAACACTTCTTCCCCTCACAGGCCTGCTGGCCTGCTGGGGGGCCTGTGGCAATGACCTCATCTGCCCACCCAACCCTACTCCCAAGGCCAGGCTGAAGGTGGGGGGTCCTGGGCTGTTTGTATTGGGCCCAGATCCATGGAAACGGCCGGCCGGGGCTAGGGGTGCAGGGCTGTTCCTGCTGCAGTCTGTCAGTAGGTGGCAGGAATAAGGACAAGAGTGGAAAGGAAAATGAGAGGGCAGAGAAAAGAGGAGAGGGAGAGAGGGGAGAGAGGAAGGAAAGCAGGAGAAGAGGAGGACATTCCAGGGAGGAGCAGAGAGAGTAGGTGGGGAGGGCAGAGAGGTCAGGGCTGGGGTGTGGAGAGCCATTGAGCTTGTGGCGTGGGGGCGCAGAGAGGGCCTCTAGGAAATATGCCCTGGGGAATAAGAAGAGCCCTGTGGAAGCTGAGGGTAGTCGGGTTGGGGTGAGGCAAGGGTGTGGGACCTTAGGGCACGTGACTGGCATAGAGTGTCAACTCCAGAGAGTCCCCTCCAACTTCCTGTTTTTGTTTTTGTTTTGTTTTGTTTTTCAAGACAGGGTTTCTCTGTGTATCTCTGCTGCCCTAACTCACTCTGTAGACCAGGCTGGCCTCAAACTCAGAGATCCGCCTGCCTCTGCCTCCCGAGTTGGAATTAAAGGCGTGCGCCACCACAACCCAGCTCCTCCAATTTTCTAAACCAAGATCCTCCCTATGGGAGAAGACAACAAATGATTGCAACAGTCCATGGAGGACCAGCCTTTCCAGGACCAAATCCTCCACGCCGGGCCCAGAGTCAGGTCTTCTCTGCTCTCAGAACACACATATCTATTGTTTTCCTGTCCATCTTAAAGAAGTTGAAGATCTAGGCACTCTGTCCCTGCTCACTCCTCTTCCTATGGTATGGCGCCAGAAGCACACTGACTGTAACAAGGGTAACTGTCGTTCCCCTTGTTCTTCCCTGGCTATATGATGGAGGACCTGATAAGGAAATCCCTCTCCTCTGGGGCCTTCTGCTCTGGAAACGGTTACGTCATACACTAGTAAACCCAATTCTGTCATCTCCAGGACCAGATGGTGTTGTGCGAGGACTCTGTGTGTTTGTGTTTTTTAGCATCACTAATGGTCGGCGTTCAGAATGCTGCACAGAGCACTCCTCACCTGGAGAGCTTGGAACCAAAGGGCTATTCAGAGGTTAGACATGTTTTGGACTAGAGGGCATTTGACAGATGGGGTACACATCCCTAATCTGAAAATTCCAAACCCTGAGATCTGAGGCACTCCCAAAGCCGAAACTTTTAATCATATAGCTGTTTACAAAGTTTCCAGCCCCAAGATGGCTCAGCAAGTGGCGTTTGCCACCAAGCCTGATCTGAATTTAATCGCCAGAATCCACAAGGTGGACAGGGAGAACTAATTTCCCCAAGTTGTCCTTTGGCATCTATGCATGTGCCATGGTGCAAGTGCGCACATGCACACGCACACGTGCATACACACACACACACACACACACACACACACACACACACACACACACACACACC